>JAFMOD010000777.1:240643-293516 GCA_019802435.1 Corydoras maculifer
GATACACCCAGGACAGGGCGCCAATCCATCGCTGGGCACACACTCACTCACACAGACACTCTCTAAACGGGGCAATTTGGAGAATTCAATTGACTTGATCCATGTTTTTGGACTGTGGGGGGAAACCGGAGAACCCGGAGGAAACCCACGCAGACACGGGGAGAACATGGAAACTCCACCCAGATGGGGATTCGAACCGGGAATCCCTAGCGCTGAGAGGCGAACGTGCTAACCACTAAGCCACCGTGCCGCCTTAAAAAAAAAAAAAAAAAAAAAAAAAAAAAAAAATCATTATAGATATTTATCAAAGAATGTTCTGAGCATTTAATCTTCTTGGGAATTGAATTTCACTTCACTTAAGCTGTACACTTTATATTGGTGTTTAAAATAACGATGTTAAGAGAGAACAAAGTTTGACAACAAAGCCATTATATAACCAGACTTAATATAACTTAAATAGATATTAAATCTGCACATAAAAAAATAACTTGTTGATCAATAAAGTAAACCAACATGACACTGCAGACTGTTGCATATTTAAATATTAGTCTTTAACTTAATATAAGGCAAGCTTAAAAGAAACCAAGTATCACAGAGGATGTCATCATTATGGTGGCCCATTTGAAGTTTCATTTAAAGAGTCTCACAAGTAAACCATCTTCACCAAATCACTTAGAACTGTGTCTTTAAATAGCTGGGGGCAGACTGCTCTGGTGAGATTTTCTTTGTCATAAATTGGCACAGTATGGGCATCAGCGGTTGCCCTGATGCTCTTTTGCTATCCCCACTTGACTGGCATCAACCCAAAAGCATGGTGCTGTGTCTCACCTGGATGAAGGGCACCGAGACTCGCCCTTCATGCCCGCTTCCCCAGTGAGCAAGCATATGGCTTTGGAGCACCTTGAAAAGACCCAGGCGCAGCCAGATTTGGGACATGGGTGAAGGGGGTGGGCATCACTCCTCAACACTGACCCAATGCCACCATCATCAGTGCTACATTAAACCATTTTCAGCACCCACTGGCTGTCCCCTAATTGGCCCGACAATGGTTGTACAGTTCAGCATAATATATATTACAATTTCACATTATTTTTGTTAGATATGCAGTATATATATATATATATATATATATATATATATATATATATATATATATATATATATATATATATATATATATATATATATATATATATATATATATTGGGTTTATCGTATGGCTGACCCTGTACTTAACATCTGAAGGAGAACCTGTGCATTGGGGTCTCTGCAGTTGTTCTAGCCGCACACTAAGATTATTGGCAGCTGGCAAAACTGCAATGGGGTTGCTAGCAGCTGGCACAAGAAATCTCTGTAGCGCTGGCAGAAACACCCCCTGAAGTTGTGGCAGAAACACCCACTGGAATGGTAGCAGGAATATCTCCTAGAGTAGTGTCAGTAATGTATTAAAAAGTGGAAACTAATTTACTAAATGCTCTAAGCACACACTCATTTACAGTGATCACAAAGATAACGGATAAAAATGGAATCTAAGGCCAAAAGGGTTTAAGGATTCAAAATCATTGATACACACATTCCGCAGAAATACATAAATTTTATCACCACAAGTACGTTTAAAGGCCCTCTCAAGGCATGCAAACTTAGATGCATTCTCATGTCTAAGCAGATACAAAATATTACTCAACATTCACTAAATGTTTTATGTGCAAGCAATATTTAACCACACAACACTTTGTACATTCTCAGCATTTAAATACTTAAAAAACATCCATGGAGGAACAAATATCGACAACAATTTAATGTGACAATTTGCCCAACTGCAGTCATGTGGAGAACCATGAGTACAATGAGCATGCAGATGAGCTTTCCAGAGATGGTTTCTAACAGTTTATGCAGAAATTCCTTGAATATGTAAACAGATTTTGCAGCTGTCAAGCTGGCTGGAATTAGATGATCTTTGAGGTGAAGATGCACAAGGTCCTGGCCTGTCATTACAAATAGTCTAGGTAGTGAGGTTGTTTGGATGTACTGCAACAGCTCTGGTGGACATTTTTGCAGTCAGCATGCCAACTGCACAATAATAACATGTGGCATTGTGATTTTACTTTAGCCTTAAATTGTGTCCAACCCAAGGCATACCTGTGCAATAATCATGCTGTCTAATCAGCATCTTGATCTGCCACACCTGTGAGGTAGCTCATCTCAGCAAAGGAGAAGTGATTATTGACACAAATGTAGACAAATTGTGAACAATATTTGGGAAAAAAGAGACCTTTTGTGTAGTCGTGGATCTTTGAGTTCAGCTCATGAAAAATGGTAGCAAATACAAATATGTTGAGTTTATTTTTTTGTTCAGTTTACAGTACATATTCATGTGATAGTTCCAACAAAATCAGGGAATTGTAAGCAAAATATTTATGACCCATTAGTCAAATAAAAATCAAAGGTTATGTCCATTAGAAGTCCTGCTAATCCTCAATGAAGATGAAAGTGCTCAGAGGCTGTCGATGTATCATCATAGCAGTTAGGACGAGAACATGGTGTCATCTTGGAAAAAAAGGACAGCCAAACACCACACAAACGCAATTTGTGTATACCCAATTGGGGATCAAATCAAGTTTTGCTGACATAAAAATTTAAACATGTACTCAAGTATATATTTAATTTAGCATTTTTACCTGCTGTTATTTTTTTTATCAACCAAAGCTACAGAAGGTTGTTTGATGTACCAATAAATTAGGCAAAAAAAAAAATCAACTAGTTTTGTATTGATGTTTCAGCCACTGAACAAAATTGGCCATATAGTTTTCTTCTAGGTGACTTTTTACTTGCAGGTGGTGTAATATTTTATGAATGAAGATCCCCCCACCCCATCCCTGGCAAGCTGCCTTCCTCATCAGCCTCCGGGAGGAAACTAAGGGAAAATGTCAAACTACAAAGTGCTATTCGTCATCTGTAGGACCATTGCCTAACATGTTAGGAATCAGCATGCTCAATTAAGCATTGGCAGGCTCATTTTTCTGATGTACCCACTTCATGTTTATACTTATATGTCTCTCTCTCTTGTATCTGTATTTGTTGGCAAATTCATTCTTCATATATCTACGTTATAGATCGTTGACACAGACACAATTTTTCTATCTTTAGCCACTGTGCTTTGTCTTCTGGAACTCATCAAAGAGTAAGAATAATGATCTGCACAATTGGATGCAAAATATGACTGCTGAGATGTTCGAAAATATATGTGTATATATACCGCCAGGCAAAAGTATTTGAACAAATCAATATTTACAGTGATAAATAACATTACACAGTTTAATTCCAGTAAATAACATGATACCATATATGGCAATCTCACTACTAATAGAAATGTAACTGCTATTCATTGAATCAATTTTAACCCTTGGACCTTACTCTGTAAGCTAGAGTTATCTAGGCCACACACCAATCATTAATGGAATAATTGTTATAATTTAACATTATAAAATACGATCAATTATAATTTTTATAATTTTGTAATTATTTATTTTTTAAGCAGTTTGTATGCCAATTATGTTGAGCAGGTTCACAAGGAGAACTGTAGCATCATGTCATTCAAATGAGAATAAAGATAAGGATCCTGTAGCCTGCCAGTCTATTACTAGTTCTTATACGAGGTTTTGAACATTTGATTTTATTTTGATTTAGTCCCATAGAGTTAACTAAAAATGTTTGTTGTATGCCTATAATGACAAATGTTTACTTCAAACAAGTCCAGAGTTATTAAGCTTTATTAAGCATTTTGTTTGATGACATTTATTTTTAAGATAATATGCAGTATAACTAGCCTTTTGTTTTTTTAATTAAAAACTGTTGTTCTGGTAATTATATGAACTTTATTGCAGTCTATGGATATTATCCCTAACACTTAGTAGCTGCTCCAAAAGTTCAAATATATTCATTCATTATCTTCCGCTTATCCTCTATTAGGGTCGCGGAGTTCAAATATAGCCTCACTTTTTCATTTTGCATTAACAAAGAGCTGATGTATGTCTGGGTGTTGACACACTAATGTGGTCAAAGGTGGTAAAGTCCTGAGAGAGGAAGCGAGTGGAAGCAGGAGACCTGCAGTAATCATAACAGCCGGCCGGCACCTAAGATGAACTTGTTGTGTTGCTAATTACTGCAATTATGAGGATGCAGGGTGCTGATGAGTTCTGTGTGTGTGTGTGGGGGGGGGGGGTGCACGTTTGTGCAGGCGTGCTTCGGCAGGGGCGATTAAGTAGGGGATTATCTGGCTGTCCTGAAGAGGGGGGCGGCACATTGCGTGACCGGCCCTGACCTTCTCATTTCATCCTCATTAGTACCTCATGTCAACAGAGCGCTTTCTCCTTAATCATCTGCTATCATCACACACACACAAACACTGCCATAAATCCGTAGACACAAACAGTACAAACATTACCAAGTTTCTTCAAGGGCGACCAGCCTGCTTGGTTTTTGTGCAATCAACAAATTAGCTAATTGTGGACAATAAAAAAAGATGAGTGATCTGTGATGTTTGGGGGGTTTGATTGTGGGTATCACTTCATCTCCATATTTCATCTCCAAAAAAAAATTTGCAATAGCATTTACTATCTGAGCCTTAAATTATGGCACAGTGGCCTTGTGGCCCCATGTTTGCTGTCAAACAACTAAAAGGTGAGACACACCTTTAGATGCTATGTTCTTGCCATTATGGCAGTTAATGCATTTTCATAGACGACAGTACTTCATGAAGAAGAGACCAGGGGTTAGACTTTTAGTGGTGTGGTTGGTGGTTCCAAGAGATCCCATAACATCTGACTAAATTCCAGCACAAGTATAAAACTATTCTGCCATTCTGTATCATGACAACATAACATTGAAAGTAAACAAGAGCCTAGACATGACAGTAAAGGGGGTTAAATCAGCAGTAAATGTTGGCCTCTTGAGTGAAAAAAAAAAAAAAAACCCATAAATTTTATCACAACACATTTGTTATGTGGTTTGGAAAGTATAGAGAATTGAGAAAATACCTCTATCCATCCATCCATCCATCTATTTTCTTCCGCTTATCCGGGGTTCGGGTCGCGGGGGCAGCAACCGAAGTAGGGAGACCCAGACCTCGCCCCAGCCACCTTCACCAGCTCGACTGGGGGAACCCCGAGGCGTTCCCAGACCAGCTGAGAGATACAATCCCTCCAGCGTGTCCTGGGTCTTCCCCGGGGTCTCCTTCCAGCTGGATTTGCCTGGAACACCTCCCTAGGAAGGCGCCCAGGAGGCATCCTTACCAGATGCCCAAACCACCTCAACTGGCTCCTTTCGATGCGGAGGACTAGCGGCTCCACTTCGAGTCTCTCCCGGATGACCGAACTTCTCACCCTATCTCTAAGGGAGAGCCCAGCCACCCTGCGGAGAAAACCCATTTCGGCCGCTTGTATTCGCGATCTTGTTCTTTCGGTCATTACCCAAAGCTCATGACCATAGGTGAGGGTCAGAACGTAGATTGACTGGTAAATCGAGAGCCTTGCCTTGTGGCTCAGCTCCTTCTTTACCACAACAGACCAGTATAGGGTCCGCATAACTGCTGACCCCGCACTGATCCGTCTGTCAATCTCGCGCTCCATCTTACCATCACTAATGAACAAGACCCCGAAATACTTAAACTCCTCCACTTGAGGCAAGATCTGATCCCTGACCCAGAGAGGACTCTCTACCCTTTTCTGACTGAGAACCATGGCCTCAGATTTTGAGGTGCTGATTCTCATTCCGGCCGCTTCACACTCGCCTGCAAATCGATCCAGTAAGAGCTGAAGTTCGCAGCCTGATGATGCTAACAGGACCACATCGTCTGCAAATAGCAGCGACGTGATCCTCAGATCACCAAACCGGACACCCTCCATCCCCTGGCTGCACCTAGAAATTCTGTCCATATAAATTATGAACAGAAGCAGTGACCATGACAGAGTCCAACGCTCACTGGAAAACAGTCCGACTTACTGCCGGCCATGAGAACCAAGCCCTTTTTAAAAAGAGGCACCACCACTCCCGTCTGCCATTCCAGAGGCACTGCCCCCGATGACCATGCAATGTTGAAAAGGCGCATCAGCCAAGACTGCCCCACAACATCCAGAGCTTTGAGGAACTCCGGGCGGATCTCATCCACCCCTGAAGCCCTGCTACCAAGGAGCCCTCTGACTTCCTAAGCGACTTCAGCCATAGTGATGGAGAAGCCTCCTCCCAGGTCCTCTGACTCTGCCTCCTCTCCGGAGGGCATATTGGTGGCATTAAGAAGGTCCTTGAAGTATTCCTTCCACCGCCGAATGACGTCCCCAGTCGAAGTCAACAGTGCAGTCCCTCCACTATATACTGTGTTGGTGGCACACTGCTTTCCCCTCCTGAGTCGCCTGACAGTTTGCCAGAATCTAGGAGCCGACCGATAGTCACTTTCCAAGGTCTTACCGAACTTCTCCTACGCCCGGGTTTTTGACGCACGAAGCCGTAAATCACTTGGCCTGTTGGTACCGGTCAGCTGCTTCTGGAGTCCCACAAGCCAACCATGCCTGATAGGACTCCTTCTTCAGCTTGAAGGCATTCCTTACACGGGGTGACCACCACCGTGTTCGAGGGTTACCACCATGACAGGCACCGACTACACAGCTCCTGTCCGCTGCCTCAACAACGGAGGAACGGAACACGGCCCATTTAGGCTCAATGTCCCCCACCTCCCCCGGAATGTGGTTAAAGCTCTGAAGGAGGTGAGAGTTGAACATCCTTCTGACGGGTTCTTCTGCCAGACGTTCCCAGCAAACCCTCACTATACGTTTAGTTCTGCCTGGTCTGACCAGCATCTTCCCCCGCCATCTGATCCAACTCACCACCAGGTGGTGATCAGTTGACAGCTCAGCTCCTCTCTTCACCCGAGTGTCCAAGACACATGGCCGCAAGTCCAATGACACAACTACAAAGTCGATCATTAAACTGCGGCCTAGGGCATCCTGGCGCCATGTGCACTTATGGACACCCTTGTGCTCGAACATGGTGTTTGTGATGGACAAACTGTGATTTACACAGAAGTCCAACATCTGAACACCACTCGGGTTCCTCCCAATCACACCTCTCCAGGTCTCACTGTCATTGCCCACATGAGCGTTGAAGTCCCCCAGTAGGACTACAGAGTCTCCAGGGGGAGCAGTTTCCAAGACTCCAAGAAGGCTGCGTATTCTAAACTTCCACCGGGGAAAACCCCAACATGCAAGCGTCAAGCCGGGGGGCCACGAGAAAGCCCACACCTGCCCCACGCCTCTCGCCATGGGCAACTCCAGAAAAGAACAGAGTCCAGCCCCTCTCAAGGAGATTGGACCCAGAACCCGAGCTGTGCGTTAAGGTGAGCCCGACTATATCTAGCCAGTATCTCTCGACCTCCCGCACCAGCTGAGGCTCCTTCCCTGCCAGTGAAGTGACGTTCCAAGTTCCGAAAGCCAATTTCAGCAACCGAGGATCGCGACGCCCAGGCCCACGCCTCTGGCCACTGCCCGATCCACACTGCACCGAACCCCTATTACTACCCCCCCCCACAGGTAGTGAGCTTATTTGAGGAAAATACCTCTAGAGACAACAAAATAAATCACATTTTTTTGTTTGTTAATTTTAAAATGAATATCTATATTCATGAAATCAGTTTATATGGTTTGGATTGGTGTAGTGTCAAATCTGAAGGTTACGTCAGCATGGACTGCTCTTGGGAGTTTTGAGCATTGAGCGTAAACCAAAAAATATTCTGGCACTTGTTTCACTTGCTTTCATATTTTCATTTATTTCAGGTATACTTTTAAATATTTAGGTTTTTGTGCATGATCTTGAAAGAACTCCAGGAAGTGTTTGAAAAAGGATGCAATGTTTGTGGTTGAGATGAAATGGGTATAATTACCTTTTTTTTTTTAAATGTAATTTGTGACAACACGCTGTACATTCTTTGTTTTCAGCATTAAACATGTTAACACACTATGAAAGCAAACTGCTATTCCTTTTCTTTTTGTATTGTGCAACTTGCCAGCATTCTGATTATTACACAGCGACGCAGGACCTTCTAGCGGGCTCACGATATGCCAGTGTATTCACACCCACTAAAAGAAGTGTGTTTTTGGTAAACTGACAGTATTTGCCAATTAAAACAAATTACAGAAATATGACTCGAATTTCAGCATTAGCTTCCACAATAACAGTAAAGAACATCTTAATGGAGCTAATTAAGTTATTTTTAAGGAAAAAAAGTAGGATTTTTTTTGTACAAATAATCAGGAGTATTTTTGGTGAATGTTATTTTCCCAAATAATATTACAAACCTTAAGGAAATTTTTTTAGATTTTTTTTTTTCAAGTGTAGCTAGTTGAATGTAACAAGGTGGGTATAAAAAACTGGGGACTCAGGAATGGCTTTATACAAATATTATTTTAAATTCCTTAAAACATACATGTTGACTGATAGATCTGCCACTCTTGTTCCTGCAGGTTGTGGATGATCTTTTTATCCGAGGCATGTGATATTGCAATTTAAAAAGGGCGAACATGTTTATCAGACAATGCAGCATCAGGTGCATTTATAATCTCTAGTCAATGTCCATTGCCGATGGCTCCGCTTTCTCCCCCAGTGCCACTGCGCTTCTTCAATCTTCAATGCAACAGCACTTTATACTGCATTATTGCATAATAAGATGTTTTTGTAGCCATACAATTGTTATTACCAAGTGGATGAATCCAGACGGGGCATTACTAAAGGTCTAGGTGTGAAATGCATGGCCCCCACTCATATAGTCAGCATTGACTAGATTTAGTGATTATAGTGATTCTCTGTCAAATCTCATCAACTTTCAGATCCATAGCGTCAGCCTGCCTGGTCTAAGGTCAGTAATATTAAGAGGTTTTTTGGGAAATGACCAAGCCATGACAAACACTGCAGGCACAGACTCGCCTCAAAGAGAAATTCATTAGCCAGGGCATATCAATCCACTTCAAGTTCAAGTAGTATAGTCATATAGCATTTTTAGAGTAGTACATTGTCACAAAGCATCTTTACAGTCTTAAAAGCCTAAAACCCCAAAAGAGCAAGCGGAAACCACAGTGGCAAAAAAAACAAACAGAAAGAGACCAGCCTGTGGCCGGCCTATCTTTGCCTGTGCAGAGAGACACTAAAACTTTTCTCAGGAATGCTGTTATGCCCACATCACCAGTGAGTAGGGCAGCCAATCACCACATTTTTAATAATCAGGTGGTTTAAGTCACAGTTGTAGCTGCTTTGTTTCCATGTTATGAGTTTAAGCTTCATAGAGGTCAAAGCACTGAAGTGGGCTAAGATATATCTAACAGTAACATATTTTACATATTTTGTCACAGTAATCAGATGATATGCATGCAGTATTTAAGATGACCAAACCTAGTGCCTTTAGGGAGGTGCTTACAAATAAAGATGACCTTACGGTGGATAAGTGGACTATTAGTCCTGGCAACCTGATTTAACTAAGGTTGATTCAAAATTACATACCAGTCAGGCAGCAATTATGGAACTGATGATGTTCTCACTAACTAAACACTGATCTCATTACCTTCCACTTAATCCCATACTAGGAATTATGGTCGTGTGTGTGTGTGTGTGTGGGGGGGGGGGGTAAGCTCCAATAGCATTGTTTAAAAACAGTGCTATTGGTATCTGAATTTTACCTCTAAAACGTGCCACTAAATGGACAGCCAAGATAAGGTGCCTTGTCAAAGCTGCATACAATGAAGTGTACAGCGCCAACTGTCCTCACTGATTTAGAGGAAAGGTATCAGTCTTCTTGCAAAAAAGACACTAGCAAGGGAGTGCTTATTGAAATACTACTCAACTCAGAAGCCCAGGTAACAATAGTGGGGAAAGCATGGTTCAATAGAACACTGTTTGGACTAGAATTACTGTTTCTAGACACCCTGTTTACTGGTCCTCACTTAGAATCTGCAGCTAATGATACCAGAGTTCTCTCAAAGGGATGTGCTGTGTTGATCTCTAGCTATGAAGTAAAAACCAAGGAGCTGTAGCTAGACTCTGTTATAGAGTACCTAATCTAATTGGTCAGAACTGTACTGATTAAGGTAGTAATGTCATTATTAAAGACATCTAACTTCCACAAAGACTGGGAAAGATATTTTTAAGGTGCAACCATTTCAGTGTTTCCTAGCTACTCCTCAAAAGCCTACCTGTGCATAGAAAAATGCTATATGGTTAGCAACAGATAATAACAGAGCAATGCAGATATTTAAACTCAATTAAAGAACAACCAAAGAAAAATGTCATCCTTTGATTGATTTGTCATCTTGGAGAAGAAGAGCTAAATATTATAAGACTTATTCCAGGCTTGCAACTGAAAATCAATTTATATTACAGCTGTTCTAAAGTGTCATAACTTACAAATTTCAAAACCTTTATACATGAAGTGTAAAGAGTATGTGCTCGACCATGGTGAAATCAGAAATTCCACATTACCATACTCATTTCCTGTAGTGTATGTTCAAAAAAGTGACAAGAATTTACACCTGCTGTATGTGTGGACTTGCGACAGTTAAACTGTAAGACCATCCCTTATTGTCACCCACTTTCTTGCTTCCAATATCTGCTTGGGTAGCAATTTCCATTTTTTAATCCTTGAGCAGGATTTGTTTTGTTTTGTTGACGAGGTCTCTTTGCATCTTACAGCATTTAATACTTCATGATGGCTGTACAATTAAAAATATCAAAATTTTGGCCTCACTAATGTTGCTGCAGCCTTTAAGAGCTATAGGTGGCTGCATTGCAACTGAATGCTGGTAAAGTGATGATGCTAAATAAAATAGGGTGAACCCCATTGACAAAGACAAACTGGAGATTACCCTGAAAGACAATGAGACTAGTGCAGAAATTGAACAGATTATAGCTTAACAAAGACCTTCCATATAAACAAGTTACAAATGAACAAGTAAGCTGAAAATAGTAGTATTGAGGTATTTGCACAATGACATGTTAGAGCAGATAAAGTGATTCATTTGGCAAGGGAACGGTATGCACTGACTGTTCATATAACAGGACATTGAGAACTATGTTATATGCCACTTTCCTTGTATTAACTAAAAACAACCAAATGTTCCAGACAAGGCATCTATGATTTCCATCACAACCACTTCCCATTTTTTAACTTGTCTCAGTCAACTACTACCATCTTGAATAGAGCAACAGGGGTTCTGAGTACATTTTAGTCTTATTGAATCATTTCACTTTTTTTGCACAAGTGTATGTGACTAAAAACTACTCCTGGAAAACAGCAGTAGTTAAGATATTCTTAGACTTTCTCTTTCTTCATATACCCTGACAAACTCCATCATGAATAGAGCCATGAATTTAAAAACTCCATTCTCCATTGACTCCAGCATTTGACCAGAATCTCCCATGTCTCAATGACATCATGCCACCCAACCTTGTTGAGTGATAGTATTTAGAACATTTACAATATAGAATATTGAATTTCTTTAAATGTTATGCATGTTACAGAAGGAGTAGAAAGGTGAGTAAAGGAACAAACTAACAAAAGCATCTAGGAATTGTTTCATTCTATGACAAAATATAAAAGACTCTTTATCTAACAACCTTGTATAAAGATCACATAATGTTTTATACATTTAAAAAGGTTTCACAATTCAGGTACCCCATACACCATACCATTCCATCACTAAGTTAGGCTACTATATCTGTATCCAGTGAGTTTGTAAACAATCAATATCGATGATGTTTACCTCAACATTTAGGAACAATAGCACCTGATAATATTACCTGATAAAAATTAGAGGTGTATCTGAAGATATTGCATTCTTGGTTCTGCCAATGCTACCCAACATCCTGGGTCATCTTTGATTAGGTGTTACAACACTTTTCTTTCGTAGAGAAGGTATATATGAGCAAATGAAATTAAGACCTGGCTATACCACATTCCAGAGACAGACAATAGATACTACACAAGAACTTTGGCAACTGCACTGTTGGTAAAAAAGGTCTGTTTAGGTGTAATTGATTTAAATCCACTCCTAAGACACATATAGTTCATTTAACAGAAAAAAACAACTGAATCTATACTCAGCTCAGGATAATGCCTCCTTTCATATGGCACCTATACAAAAGTAAATAAACCTCCTTTATTGATCCACTGTTTTTTTAGAAAAAAATATATATATAACAGTTATGTATTGAATAACTACTTTCAAAAAATTTAAACCAAGATGGTGGCATTTTAGATGTAAAAAGGTTTCTCTCTTGCTACTCAGCTGGTGATTGGTTCATTGTCTAACAAATGCAATTTAATATTAACATTTTCTTAGTATTGAGAATCTTGTATTATATCTGGTGTATTATATAAATTGTATTTAGAGACATAGAGGTATATGCACTTTGTGTTTTCCATCCGTCGGTAATGAGAATGATCTGCGAAAATACTATTTTTAAACATTCCCTGAGCAATAGAAAAGTCACACTTTTAAATTAAACAATTTAAAATATACCATTGTTTTTGATGTAAAATTATCTGTTAAAATATGTGCCATTCCTTACGTTTTGCATACCCTGTGTTATTATATAAATTATAAATAAAAAATCATAGTGGCACAGCTGGTAGTGCTGTTATATTAAAACAAACAAAATCTTGGGTTCAATTCCTAGACTGTTTTCTTTCCAAAATAGGTTTTAACATAACAATGTCATCTCATTTTATCTCATTATCTTTTACTTAAACACATACATGGGACTAGGGTCATGAGGGGGTTCCCCATGTATAAATATATATATTTATAGGTGGGCTAAAGGTGGTATACTGTACTGTTAGCAGTAATTAGGTTTAAAAGTTTAAATTATGTGTCACATGCATTACATGGAATTTTATTTAAGTTTTAGTCCTTAACTCGTCATTTACTAGATATTGAATTACATATGTATATAATATATATAATATAATATATACTAACAAGCAGCATATTTTAGTTTAATAACGTGGTACTGTGACCCAAAGAGAACTGTTTCTATAATCTCTTTCATTCCATTTTCTCTTTTAAAAATCCCCTTTTTCAAGTAACATGCTTTGATATGCAAACAAGAAGTACAATTCAATGCAAATGCAAATCAGTCCATGACATCACTTTTTTCTCCTGAAAAAGAGTTTGGAATCTAGCTCACACAATGTCTGTCTATGATCCTAGAACAATGTAATTTAGCATAATATAAGGAATTGCATTTTAACATAAATTAGCCAATTAAATAACTTTTTATATTGTAGATTTTTGCAGTACTACGAATGTTAGCCCGCTGTGACTCATGGTTCATAGTATATGTAATTCTTGCAGATGGCATGGTGAGTGTGTGAGTGTGTGTGGGGGCAGAGTTGGTGTCTACCAAGTAGCCAGTCCCAGGAAAGCCAACACAAATGAGGCCCATTCATTTCCCCCGGCTGGCATATGGCGTGCTATTGTCCTCAGATGCTGTGCCACCCCCGAGCAATTTGTTGGCATGTTCTGTCATTTCACACACGGGAGGTAAACAAGAAATGGGCATGAGGGCACGGTCGCCAGCCGAAAGTACCCCTTCATCATTTCTTTCTAAGGTTCACTACACATGACAAACTGTCCTACAGTTTTGGATGTCTATTTCCACAGTGCAGCTTTAATTTCATATGAAATGGAATATTATACCTCTCGTGTGGAAAATATGCAGAAAAACATTATTTAAATTATATATATATATATATATATATATATATATATATATATATATATATACATACATACATATATATTTATATATATATATATATTTTTTTTTATATATATTATATATATATATATATATTTTTTACAATCAATTATTAGTTTTGCATTGTCTATTTTACATTGTAAACAAATAAGTAACAAACTTTTTTTTATATATAAAAAATATATATATATATATACACTTTTTAAATAATTTTGTTAAATTTTTATTGTTATACAACACATTTATTATTTTTAACTTCTTTTTCAAATTATCTTGGATTAATTACAATTTAATATTGATACAATCACAGAGAGGCATTGCATTAATGTGTTTAGATATAAGGCTTTATGTTTGCAGTGTGTACACTTATACTGTCATATTTTCATTGACACAAATATTATGGCTTTTCTTACCCATATTTAGGAACATAAGAAACATTTAACATAATGGGCATTTATTAATAAATTGATACTGACAATATTGGTGTAAGACGCTCCCGTGTCTACTAGCCCTAGCTCCCACCAGAAGGGGGGCGTGGGATGTCGCCGGCGTTCTAATTGACGCCTCTATTTAATGTTCGCAGGTACAGGAGTCGGCGCGTTGGATCGTCACCGTTAGCACAATACTTTGTACGTTTAATTCTCTGCCTGTTACTATTTTCCAGCCATAGCCGTGTGCCTGAGTTTCTCGTCCCGCTACGCTCTCGCGGCTGCGTCAGATACGCGCCTGCTGCACCTCACGGCCCAGCGTCCTGCTGCCCCACGAAGCCTGAGGCCTACTTCCTGGTTTTTTTGCCCGGCTTCACGCGGGTGTTTGTTTTTTCGTTTCAAGAAGTTGGATTTCGTTTTCTTTCTTTTGTTGCTAAACAAAACTGCTTAATAAAGCACCTTATTTGCCAACTCCAGGTTTGGCCTGATCTCTGGGCTCGGGACGTCATGACAGAATCTAATGCCACACATGCCACTCCAGGCACCCCTGAGGCACTCTTGCTGGAACTAGGACAGAGACTGGGTGAACTCCATCAGGAATTCCTGGGCATGTCTACCACCATGCACACCATTCTTTCACGACAGGATTCCCAGGATCGCGCTATGCAGTCACTCCAGCGTCAGGCTCCTGCGAGCACGCCTGCGAGCGCGCCTGCTCCCGTACCACTGCCAGATCTGGTGCTCCACACTCCTTACACTTCACCGAGCCAGAGCGGTACAAGGGGTCCTCAGAGACATGCAGCACCTTCCTGTTCCACTGTGATCTGTATCTGGCTAATCGACCCCCGATGTCGTATACACATAAGATCATCTTCATTATGTCTCAGTTGGTGGGCAAAGCGGGTGAGTGGGTCGCCGTGCTGTGGGAATTGAAGGCGGTCAAGACGCAGGATTACGCTCAGTTCATCGATCTTCTCAAGAACACCTTTGATCACTCCCACTGCGGACGCCCATGCGGCGAGGTGCTGCATGAACTGCAGCAGGGGGATCGTCCCGTAACGGAGTATGTACTGGAGTTCCGGACACTGGCGGCCCGGAGTGGGTGGAACGAGCCAGTGCTGATCACGACTTTCCGCCCAGGGCTGCGGACGGAGATCCGCAAGGACCTGGCTTGCTGTGAGGTGAAGATGTCCCTCGAGGCGCTCATCACAACTGCCATCAGCTTGGATCAACTTTGTTCCGCTCGCGTGGCTGGCGCCCGGAGTGACCCGCGTCATCACACTCTCAAGGAGTCACTGATGCAAGTGGACTCACTTTGGTTATCACCCGCAGAATGAGCACGCCGCCGCCGTTTGGGTCTCTGTCTATATTGTGGCCGCGCCGATCACTTGTTGGGATCCTGTGATGCCAAGCCCCGGAGGGGGAAACGCTCGGTCAGCGCTCGGTCCGAGAGCTGCTCCGTTCTCCAGGCTCCACCTTCGGTAAGCGCCCACCTAAGAGACCATCCCAGACCTTGGCATTTGCCCACGGTGGTTTCCGTCAGAGACAGCACACATGTTTCCACGGCGCTCATTGACTCTGGGGCAGAAGGAAACTTTTTGGACCAGAACCTGAGCCTACTCCGATGCTAAGCTCCCCCGTGTGTGCCCATACCCACTCGCTGTGTCATAAAGTAAGGCTATGCGAAGGTATATCACCAAAGCCCTGGAACTTGGTTTCATTCGGCCCTCTAAATCGCCCGTGGCCTCGGGATTCTTCTTTGTGCCGAAGAAGGATGGCGAATTACGCCCCTGCATTGACTATAGGGGGCTGAACAAGGTTACACGCTGCTTTGCCTACCCGTTGCCCCGGTACCTTCGGCACTTGAGCGCATAGGTCAAGCCACCATCTTTACTAGGCTTGATCTTCGTAATGCGTACAATCTGGTGTGGATTAAGAACGGGGATGAGTGGAAGACTGCGTTTGTGACGACCGCGGGTCACTATGAGTACCTGGTGATGCCCTTCGGACTCTCCAACGCTCCCGCCGTTTTTCAGGCGTCCGTAAACCACGTCCTTCGGGATTTTTTGGAGGGGTTTTTAATAGTCTACATATCCTTATCTATTTGGTCGATCTGGACACCCACTGTCGTAATGAGAATCTCCTTTTTTTTTGTTTTGACTTCTCAGCGGGGGCATGGCCATGGACATGGGGAAGGTCCGGCCTATTTTAGAGTGGTCAGTCCCCACCACCGTGCGGGAGGTACGTTTTTTGGGTTTTGCAAATTTTTATCGCAAATTCATTCGTTCTTTTAGTTCTATTGTACTGCTCATCACGTCTCTGCTTAAGGGCCGCCCCAAGAGGTTAGTATGGACACCCGAGGCAGATCGGGCTTTCGCGGCGCTCAAGCGCAACTTTTTGTCGGCACTGGCATTGGCGTTCCCTGATCCGGAAAAAACGTTTGTGGTGGAGGTAGACGCGTCTTCACACAGGGTCGAGCCAGTACTGTCCCAACCCATGGGGAGCCGGGCCCGCTTGCGACCAGTGGCTTTTTTTTCATGTAAACTCTCGGCGGCAGAGTGCAATTATGCCATCGTGGACCGGGAGCTACTAGCGGTGAAATTAGAGCTGGAAGAATGGAGGCATTGGCTAATTGGTACCACCACACCGTTCTCCGTGATCACGGATCATAAAAACCTACAGTTTTTAAAGGGGGCTTGTCGGCTAAACGCACGTCAGGCCCGCTGATCGCTGTTCTTTTACAGTTTCAATTTTACTATTTCATGCAGACCAGGTAGCTCCAATGCAGCTGCGGATGCGCCATCGCGAATATATGAGGAGGATACACCGGACCCCGATCGCCTTCGCCCCATCCTACCTTCCGCTTGTTTTGTAAACGTGGTATGCTGGAATGTGGACAGGGACATTCGTAGAGCGGCACGTCACATGCGTCATCCCACCCAATGTCCCAAGGGGTTGTTGTATGTGCCCCCCCCCATTCCGCAGTCGACTTATTACGTGGGCTCATACTGCGTTGTGCACCGGACATCCTGGGGTCGCACGTACCGTACTGATCCTGCGCAGAAAGTAGGGGTGGGCACATCGGTGAGCCTCTCGTCAGGTTCACACCCTCAGACCAATGGGTTGTGCGAACGGTCCCACCAGCAAATTTCTGCGCATGTTCTGCCACAGTAATCCGTCTTAATGAAGTCACGTACCGTTTAGATCTTCCCCCGGCTTGGAGAGTACATCCAGTCTTCCATACCTCCCTCCTTAAGCCGTTCATGTCGGGGCCTCTGGACAGCGGATGGGCAGAGGCCGCTGGTACCAGTTTAGCCCGAGGGGTGCCCGAGGTCTACAGAGTGTAAAAATTACTTAATTCAGACAGGTGGGGGGTAGTGGAGTGACATGAGTTTGCTTGGGCTGAACACAAGTCGGGCTGAGTTTTGAATCAGTTGTACAGCCCTGATTGTACAAGCTGGAAGACCAGCAAGCAATGCATTACAATAATTGAGTCGGTATAGGATGAGGGCTTGAACTAACAGCTGAATATATGTTCAGTCAAGAAAGGTCAGGTCTTCCTAATGTTAAAGATAAGGAATCTGAAGAAAGGGCTGTTTTAGTGACCTGATCATAGAGTTTAATATGTGAGTCAATTATGAAACCAAGGTTACAGACTGAGTTGGTTGGAGAGATTGTGGAGCCATAAATTTGGAAGGTCAGGTCATGATTGAGGGTTATGGTGGGATTATGAGAAGCTCTGTTTTTGCTAAATTTAATTTGAGATGATGGGCCTTCATCTAATCAGATATTTCGGTGAGGCAAGCATGTGACTGAAAGAGGAAGCGACCAAGTACAGAGCCCTGAGGAACACCAGTGAGTACTTTGTGAGAGTTAGAAATCTTCCCATTCCATGACACTTTGGAGGTCCATCCTGTTAGATAGAATCAAAACCATTCAAGTGTTGTACCAGAGAAGCCTAGTTCAATTAGAGTGGACAGTATATGGGGCAATTTCGAAAATTCAATTTACTATGAATCCATGTTTTTAGACTCTGTGAGAGAACCCAGAGGAAACCCACGCAGACATGGAGAGAACATGGAAAATCCACCCAAATCAGGATTTGAACCTGGAACTCCAGCACTGGGAAGTGAATGTGCTAACCACTACATCTTTATGTAGAGAAACCTTTTTTTTTTTTCATTTACGACAAGGTGCTATGTTGAACTTCCTGTAACCAGTATGAGAGAGTGTGAGAGCAATAACACCAATTATGCAATGGGTAGTTCCAGTCTTTCAATCTGATTTGCTGAGCCATGTGTCCAGCCGTGACATTAATGACATTAATGCACACCTCTGACCTCTTCACACACATGGCCAGATTTCTCACTTTGTGCGGGACACTCACGGAACTTTACTTTTCAGGCGTCCCACAAATTGAGACGTTGTCCCGCATTGTTATTGAAAGTCAGACTGCAGTTTTGCGTGTTTTATAATTAGATAGATGTATAATAGAAATGTTTCTTTTTTTAAAAGTTATTTTAGACTATGCATTGGTGTCCCACATTGTCCCACACAAACATAGACATCCATCCATCCATCCATCCATTATCTTCCGCCGCTTTATCCTATATTGGGGTCGAGGGGGGGGGGGGGTTCCCATGCACATCCAGGAGAGAATGTTTCGGGCGCTGGGCAGATACACCCAGGACAGGGCGCCAATCTATCGCTGGGCAAAAACTCACTCACTCACTCACTCACACAGACCCGCACACATACACATACACATACACATACACACTCTATATGGGGCAAATTGGAGAACTTAATTGACTTGATCCATGTTTTTGCATTGTGGGAGGAAACCGGAGAACCCAGAGGAAACCCACATGGACAAGGGGAGAACATGGAAACTCAACCCAGATGGGAATTCGAATGGGGAATCCCTAGCGCTGAAAGGCAAACGTGCTAACCACTAAGCCACCATGCCGCCCAGAGGAAAATACAGATTATTATAAACAGCAAGGCGATACCTGATAAGCACTAAGCCTGTTGCGGCTGTTGCTTTTTTTACATTTACATTTAGTCATTTAGCAGAAGCTCTTATCCAAAGTGACTTACAAATGAGAACAAAACAAAATAAATGAATATCAGGTATTTTTACCTGGGATTATGGATCTTGATCAAAATTAGGGTTTCGATACATAACCATATTTATGATTGGTGGAAATACATATTTTTTTCATATATTATTTGAATGTTACATAAAAGACCTGATACAGATGAAGTCAATTTATTTACTCTAATATTGTTAAATATGCTGCCCTGTGCAATTTTCCTCATCAGCAGCAAATCTAATTAGTTCTTAATCCTTAAAAATGAACTTATTTAGTATGCAAGAGAATGCTTTAGTATGCTTTACTTTCTTATATAAGATGCTTTAGTATGCTTTACTTTCTTATATAACATCAGGCTTTTTGCCAATTCTCAAGAGCAGCCAAGTGTTTTAGAAAAGAGAAGTCCAACCTCAGGTCTTAATCAGGTTAATCAGATACCTATTAAAATAGTTTTAAATATTTGTCAACAAAGGCAAATATTTCACCTGACAAAGATTTATTCTGACTAAACTTCTTTACTCTGGGAGTAAAGAAAAATTTAGAATTTTCAAGGATAAAAAATCCCAGAAACCTCAAAACCAACAGCAGAGTTAAATTATATAGTCTTGTCAGTGGCATTTTCCAAAGCAAACTGTTTGCATTTCTATTATAAGTAGAATTTTGTCAAGTTTGTACATTGCCCTGCTCATTTTATAGTTAGTACTCAGACTGGTTGATAATTTTTAAAATTTTCAATGTCCTGAGATTACCAGTAAATGTGCAAAATGCTGAAATTATTCATATCATTACAGTTTTACAGACTATAACATCACTGTGGATATACACATGGTGAAAGACTGACTAGAAATGACTAAAAACTATATAATAAACAGAATATCAGAATAAATTTTATGTCAAATTTTGATAAAGCTTTGGGAAAAAAAGGAAAAAGCTATCAATATTGAAACATTACAAGATGTGCTTGGTTTGGTGTTCTATATATAACTTGTAGATAGTATTGTATTATTACAATTTAGCCGAATGTACTAACCTGCATAATGGATCTATTTTTTTAATAACATTCCAACATTCTACAATTCTAAAAGCATCAGATACATTCTAATAAGTTTCCATTAAATAAATACTAAATATGTAAAAGCTATTACATATCCTTTTAAAAAAGTGACCTTGGAAGAAGGAAAAAGCTAAATGCATGATGATTCAGTGTTTTAAAGAAATTAAACTCTTGACCTAGTCTAAAATGTCTATGATTTACAAATAATTAATCTGTATGAGCAGTTTTGCAATACGGTGACAATTCTTTTAAGTTCCTCAAATGATAAACTTCCACATACTTACAAAATCAACATGTAAGCTGTGTCTAGACAGAATGATGTACAGATACAGATGTGAGAAAGACTAAAAATCTGTTCCTGAGACGAAGCTTTCATGATTGAGTAGTGTGGGAATTCTGATAGATGTTAATTAGTTGTTAATTAGCCTGCTATGATGCCCAGCTGAATTAGACTGACCTTGGTGTGGTGGAACGATCACATACCTGTTTCCATTATTTTCTTTCTGATCTTCACTGTCTGCCATTAATTGAAAACTTTTTTTTAAAGAAAATAAGTGGATGAAACAGAGAGTGTGACTGTGTTTAACAAATTCATTGCTCAAACAAGCAATTATACTACACAAGGTTATACTTTTTGTGACTTTAAAACCTTGTTCTCAGCATTTTAATTTACTTTGCTCAATACATAAACTTCTGTGTAAGCCAATATGCATGCAATGGTATACAGACTATTTGAATAAGAATAATTGTAGTAGGCGGCACGGTGGCTAATTTGCATTCATATGTCGCTATGTCGGGCGGCACGGTGGCTTAGTGGTTAGCACGTTCGCCTCTCAGCACTAGGGATTCCCGGTTCGAATCCCCATCTGGGTGGAGTTTACATGTTCCCCCGTGTCTGTGTGGGTTTCCTCCGGGTTCTCCGGTTTCTCCCACAGTCCAAAAACATGGACAAATTCCCCCATATAGAGTGTGTATGCGTACGTGTCTGTGTGAGTGAGTGTATGCCCAGGGACAGATTGGCGCCCTGTCCTGGGTGTATTTGCCCAGCGCCCGAAACTTTCTCCACTGGATGAGCATGGGGAACCCCCCCCGCAACCCTAATATAGGATAAAGCGGAAGATAATGAATGAATGAACGAATGAATAATTGTAGTAAAGTTAATCTGTAATTACATTTAATTAAAAAACAATTATTATTGCAAGATTATTTCAATGAAACTACAGACCAAAATGATTGGCACTCATTTTTTTAAAAAGATAAAAAATAATTAACCTTACCTAATCTGTACAGGGGCATATTCGCCTTTCAGCACTGGAAATCCAGATTTGAATCTCAATCTAGGAGTTTCCATGTTGTCCCCCTGTCCTTGTGGGTTTCTTCCAGGTTTTCTGGTTTCTTCCCACAGTCCAAAGACATGGGTTTAAGGCAAATTGATTGTTCTAAACTGCCCCCATGTAGTCTGTATGTTTGTGTGTGTGAGTGAGAAAGTGTTTGCCCAGCGATAGATTGGAGCCCCGCCCTAAAAAATTTTCCATGTGGAAAAACCGTGCAACCATAGTACAGGATAAAGCTGAAGATAATGAATATAAATGAATAATCTGTACAGTGGTGCTTAAAAGTTTGTGAACCATTTAGCACTTTTTAGATTTCTTCAATAAATTTGACCTAAAATTTCATCAGACTTACAAATAAATATCTAATGTAGATGAACCAAATTGAACAAATGAAAGCAAAATATTAGCTATTGTTAGGCCATTTTGCACAGGGGTTAGTGGTAAGCACATTTGCGTTTAAGCACTGGTGATCCAGGTTTTAATCCCAATGTTGTTTTAATACAGTTTGACTTTCAAAAAAAGAGTATGGCACAAAGGACATTTCCTATGACCATAAAAAATGTTGTTGATGTTTATTGAGCTAAGAAATGTTCTACCAATATATACAGACAAATTGTGGAGGAATGAACATAATCAAAGATCATTTTATCCATTCTGAAAAGCAGATGACAAAAAATAGCAAGAGCAAGGAGAACAAGACATATAGTATTTGTCAAAAGAAAGTCAAAAGAAACCAACATTATTTTCTAATGATCTAAAGGCAATTATTTTACTGGCAGATGATAATATTTATGAGAACACTGAACTTTACTTTTTGAAATGTGTTGCTGAAGTTATTATTAGCTATTTTTTTCTTTAAAAGAAAGGAAATTATAAAATTCATTTTTCACTGAGCCAGGTCCAGAAAGGGGGTAAGGTAGTATGTTCAGCTAGCTGATTGTAAAAACTAATTATTTTGCAGGTCAGCAATGCAGTCATGGGGGTTACAAACACACACACACACACACACACCCTGCCTGAAAACACACTTCACTCTACCAAATTAATGCCAGTTGGTAATGTCTGTTCCCCCCATCCCACGGTGGAGTTAGTTAAAGTTTTGATTATCAACTTGGGGATGGAAATTTGTGTGGCAAAACCTGACTCAAATTGCACTAAAGCTGAACCACAGTAACTTTAGCATTTACTTAAGACAGTGGTTGTTATTTTGGTATCTATTTTTTTACACAGTACACAATAAAGTATATGAATATTTAATATACCAATGAAGTGTGAGATGGAATTAAGCGGGTGATGAACAGTTTATTACAACCATAAAGAGACTTAAAACTAAAGAATGCACATATTTATATATTTATGAAATATAATTCAATTCAAGTTTGTTACTTGAGTTTAAAAAATGTTTATAACATCTTTTTGATTAGGCATATTTAAAAATACTGTACATTGTGAATAGTCTTATATATGACCACATCATTGTTTTTTCATTATGATTTAGTTTATGCTTATAACCTTTACAACAAATACTTTTAGATGGTGGGAGAAAACTTGCTTGAGGAAAAATATATATGCAAAGAAAGGACACAGACTGCAACCCTAAGGAACTTTTGGCTATTAAGAAAGTGTTTTTGTTTTTAAGTTTTTACTTCAGGAACAAGGTGCTACACAAAACAGCAACTACACAGCCCTCTATCTAATTGTCTGTCTAATCTCCATGTATATATCAACAAGTATACCAAAATCCATCTGCTACTTTTTTCAAGGTTCCAGTCTAAAAGCATTGAGTTGTCACTGGTTAGTCTCCCATGTCAATCATGGCATGATGGATGAGGTGAAAGGTCATGAACCCTTTTGCAATTGCCCATACAGATGTTAACCAAAACTTCAAACCTCCGCTGAGTGTAACATCAGTAATAACCACAAAGCTATTTAAAATCAACTCTGTCTGATGAGATAAAACATGAGGCTCATGTTCTTCAGCAAAGCATGATGGAACAACAGCAGGTGGCACACAGTGTAAAGTTGCACCCACTAAGATATACCTCTAATCCATCAAGTACAAAAGGACGAGGTCCTTTAAATATGAAATTTTCCATGTCTGTTGGTTTCATGAAAAAGCTTCAGTATCCTTAAATTACAACAGCAAAAAAAATGTATTAAAATATTTGAAAGTAAGTTTGTGATACAAAATTGTTCCAGGTGGAAACTAGTGTGAAAAGGGTGTTTTATTGCTTTTTACCTTGTGAGTATGGAGCATAGTTCAGCACCTCTACCACCCAGATGGGGGGGGGGGGGGGGGGGGGGGGGGGGGGGGGGGGGGGGGGGGGGGGGGGGGGGGGGGGGGGGGGGGGGGGGGGGGGGGGGGGGGGGGGGGGGGGGGGGGGCGCCAATCCATCGCTGGGCAAACACTCACTCACACAGACACACTCTAAATGGGGCAATTTTGAGAATTCAATTAACTTGATCCATGTTTTTGGACTGTGGGAGGAAACCGGAGAACCCGGAGGAAACCCACGCAGACACGGGGAGAACATGGAAACTCCACCCAGATGGGGATTCGAACCGGGAATCCCTAGCGCTGAGAGGCGAATGTGCTAACCACTAAGCCACCGTGCCGCCCACCCAGATTAATGAAAGAAAATCTGTTTAAATTAATGGATGAAATTGACAACTGTGCAGATGCAAAGATGGTTTCCTTAGACAGCATGAGCCCTTTTTTATATAACCCCCCAAAAAAAGACACTCAAAAAAAAAAGTTTTTACCGATCTGTTCCTTACAACCATTAGGTGACTGTACAGAGATACTGAAGGAAGTCCTCTTGTACCCATTGTTTTCGAAGTGCACAGCCCAATGAGTAGGAGTTGAGACACTCATGGGTTAGCATCTAATTGCTTGCTGTCCACTTACTCTTGATTTAGTTCTTCAGGCAAGATATCATGTACTTTGCTGCCAAACTGTGGTGCAGCACAGTTATATAAAAATAGGAAAGTTGAAAACACAGTCAGTAAAGGATATGGAAACAGTAGCCATGCATTGAAAAATAGATGCTGTAAGGACACAGCGAAGACGTAAGCACATGGTTTCTTCTCACAGTCCAAAAACATGGTCTCATGGTAAATTGACTGCTCAAAATTGCCCCTATATAGTGTTTTTCTCTCTCTCTCTCTCTCTGTATGTGTTTTTATGTGTGTCTGTGTGTTTCTGTTTGAATGAACGTATGCAAAGCATCTGCCTGGTGCCCAAAATGCTTTCCACTGTAAGAAACCTCTGAAAGACCCTAGTATAGGATTAGGCATAAAATAATTGAAATGTCCACACTCTAAATCTGTGAGCCATTTCATGATGTGTCGCTTGGATTAACCATATAATTCAAATGCATCTCAGCCTAATTACTGCAGTGCACACCGCTGAAGTAAACAGTATGAAAAATCCACAGATATCACAGCTTTTTGTGAAAATAATGCTATGAAGTATATCATTACATACAGAAACATAACAAACTGTTTAACAATAGCCAAAATAATATATGAAAATCTAAATAATAATAATTATTAATAGCAGTTAATAAATTTGTCTTTACCGCTAAAAAAGAATTAGGTTTGCAAGTCCAAACAAACAGATTTGCTTCTAGATCTTCTTACAAATCATAGACTGACTACTGAATATTGAATGAGAACTCTGAGAAGTTTGCATTTAAGTCACATTTATCTATGAAGCACATTCAAATTACATGAATAAATGTATTTTTAATAAAAAGTACAATAAATAGTAAATAAAGAATACATGTAAATTAAAAACAATTTGTAAAGGTTCATTCTTTTTTCAATATTTTT
The DNA here is from genome assembly GCA_019802435.1 of Corydoras maculifer. Classification (NCBI taxonomy): domain Eukaryota; kingdom Metazoa; phylum Chordata; class Actinopteri; order Siluriformes; family Callichthyidae; genus Corydoras; species Corydoras maculifer. Next base: position 266,184 of record JAFMOD010000777.1, read on the forward strand.
TAATCTTATTTTGTCCACAGTAAATGTTGTTTTGACAAGGCTTTTAACATGTGCAAGGAAATGTTTTCAGTCATTTCAGCATAATTTGTCCATGGCGAAAGCATGACAACTGGATGTTTGATTGGTTATGGTAGTCTGATGTGTACAAATGTTGTAATAGATAGGCATATAATTAAAATAGTTGTTATTCTTTAAATAGTATAATATGTCAAATTTTGTTCTTTATATTCCATTTCTCTATACTCACTCACTCTGTCATTGCCATTGGATAAAATAATAACAATAATAATATGTAGGACACAACATGCAATGATGTAAACATATATTTTATTTTTACATAATTTGTTTAATAATGATTTGAAATGATATGACTTAAAAACTTTTAAATAAACTAATAAAATTTAAATCTGGCCAAAATAAGTACATTCCTGTAGTTGCAGTGTGTATCTATTTATAGATATAGCAAATAAAACGGATGGATATGAACAATCCAAATCAGCAACATAGCACAGCCTCCTGTCATGGCTGTAGATCACATCACTCTACATATAATTTAATTTCTCTTATTCGATCAAACTAGCAACTCAAAACACCAGCTGGTGCTCATACACCTCGACTGAACAGGCCAGTGGCACCTGATTTACTTGCTGCACCTGCTATATGACTACCCCTTTCATTTTCCTGACATCTAAAGTAATAGGAGTCATATGCTTTTGATAACCATGTAAGTTTGATTTTGTTGTGGGATTCATGGCTGTGTCAAAGGGTCGTAAATAAAGATGGATAGAAGAAATATACTTGACTAGATTCATGGGCCAAAATAATTAAATAAAAGGCACTTTTATTAAAGGTCATGTCTGCAGAGGACTTATTTTATTCCTCTAGTTAATTTTTACATGAAGCCAGACCCTTCTAAATAAATGTAAATGAGCTTTTGTTTCTGACAAAGCAGTCTAACAACCAATAATCTAACTGCAAAAGTTTGATTACCAGAAAACTCAGATCATTATTATGATCTTTCATACACATTTGAAGTATAGTCGCAATATAGTTATTTATTATCTTGTGCAATTAAAAATCCCTAAGAAAACAGGTTTATCATCTGACCTAAAATGCAATAGTAAAATTCTATACAACTTAATTATTTTTGTATTATTCATTTTTAAATATTATCTATTTGTATGTAACATACAATAAACAATGCATTAGTTAAGTACAGAGTTATTTTAAAGTAATGAAAAAATACAAAATGTCTTTAATTTGTAACATAGCATTTAAATATTAAAACATTTTAGTAATTATTTACCTAATTATTTGTGTATGTTATTTAATTCACTTTTTGTAAAAAAAAAAAATATTTTTTTATTTATTCTGATCTAATATGAACTTGTGCTTTTATAATTATCACACAGAAGTGATTTTAACATTCAGTAAATCAGTAAATTCATATTGATGTGTAGTCAATATGCAGTACCTACAAAAAGTTTATGTTTACCAGTACAAATTTCATTCATGCTATTTTTAGGATACACATTTTAATTATATTCACAGGGTGATTGATCCCTGCGCTTATTAGGCAAAAAGCACACACACACACACACACACACACACACACACACACACACACACACACACACACACACACACACACACATGCTCACCAAGACTCATGAAATACAAGATCTTGGGCTATGGAAAATATTACAAAGATATAGGCAAAACATCCACACAATACAACAAAAACAAAACCTAGACTGACCACCTGAAAAGCAGCCCCTGAAGAGACTGCCAGGTTTATCATCTCAATGCTTTTTTTTCACCTTGATTTATACTACAGGGTGACAAAAACAAGATCCATCAGGCTCAGATAGTGTGAAAATGAAACAAACAAAAAAAATGTTGCATTATGTTGTCAAAACAATTAAATTAACCCTATGCCATATTGCAATCTAGAGGTCATCAAATGAAATGTATATAGCCACTGAAAAAAAGGTATTTGTTAAAAAATGAAAGAAAGTGTTAAAAAATGAAACCACTTGTTTTGTAAGAAATTCTGACATATACAGTCAGAAGGACATACATTAGCTAAATTTGCTGTTTTTACATTGTTTTCAGTAATCCGCTAGTTTATCTGGCAATGACATTGCACTGGGTGGAAAAAGCGACTTATTATGTGCAAAGAAGCAAAGAAAGAGATGACGTGCTACACTCTTCAAGCATATCTAAGACAGGAGTGAGGAAATGTCAAGCATCTGAAAAAGAGACCTGCTGTAAATTGTAGCTGGAACTTAAGACTATAAAAAGGTGCCTTTGTTTTTGAGAAATGCTGGTGTAATGAACGGGAATGTGTGTGGTCTTGCGTCTGTGTGTGTGTGTGTGTGTGTGTGTGTGTGTATGTGTGTGTGTTGTGTTCCTGACCAGAGACAAATGCTTCACTGAAACAGTGTGTGTTGGCATGGCTACACAGCTTGGGCACACAACAAACTGAAGGGTCTGAAAGGCCCGCGTGCTTATGCCAACCGTGCCATAGGAAGCAGGAGTGAGATGGGCATGGAAGAAAATGCAGTGGCGGCAGGAGGTTCATGCAGGTGCTTGAAAAATGACCCAAGGTAATGATTTACTGATGGTGTGAATTGTCAGGGTCAGGCAGGAGGTTTGGCAGGTGTGTAATGCTTTGCGACCTGAATGCACACATGGGCCAGCATTTCATTTTAATAACAGTGACAAAAAATGTTTTATTTTAGAATAAACCATGAGTGATGAGAGAGGCTTTTTGCTATTGAAATCATTATGGAGTTTTGTATTTTCTCCCTTTTGTTTTTGTTTCTAGCATACCCATCCCCTAACAAAACATATTAATAAAGTTTTTTTTAGGCCTAATGCTTCTGGTAATCTCCAGGACTGCTACCCTGAATTTAATTACCAGTTAATAAGATAAATTACTTAAGAATTTCCTGGCGTCATGCATGTGTTATGACTATGCACATTTAATACGTTAAGACAGACTATATATTTCAATTAAGCTGGTAAATATTAAACAAACTATAAGTTCTCCCAGGATGTAAATTTTATCCTACGGATGTAATAACATGTTATTGCACAACAAGTGTGTGCAGAATTACATGGAACACCTTTGTTATTCTGTCTTTTTATTTTTTTTTTGTATTTTCTACACAAGCATGTTGTTTGTAGTCAGAATCTATTAATGCGTTTTCTCCAGCCCAATACATTCACAGCATCATGCTCTCAACAGCATGAGTTCCCTCTCCCCAGGGTCATTTCCTTTTTTTCTCTTAATTGAGAGTGTTCTGGAAAAATCATTACTATATTAATGATTTAACACAAAGTAACTACCTGCTTTTTTCCAAGTGGAAGGGAGATTTGGCCACAATCAATAGGCATGCACGCTCATTACCAGGGCAAAGTTATAGTAATTAGGCCAACACCAATGACTTTAAATGATCTTTATTTTTAATTGCTTATTATCTGAAAAGCGGGCAAAATGTGAGATAATGATGCAAAGGGAAAAAACAGATGAATTGGCCTTCCTTTGCTGTTAGAACGCATGCTGCATCAGTGATTAGCTACTATCTGATCTGTTTCAGCCTCTCTGCACATGCTATCAAAACCCCACAAACATCTTACACTTATTTATTTACTATACACTTTTTTACCACCTTTTTAACAAGACTCAAAGAAATATAAGCCCTTATACACTTGTGCTGCTATAGGAATTTGATGGATTATATTTACAGTGCAACCTGTATTCTGTCCTTTTGTGATCCTTAAAACTGCTGGCTAATACAAACTTAAAAATAAAAGAAATACAAATTACTAGCTGGCAACAAAACTCCTGTGTGTACAGGCAAATAGTAAGAACTTATGTTACATAACAAATTAAAATGAAGAGTCTAGCAAAGATTTTTAATATTTGTGTAGAATATAATGGAAATATTACAAAAAAAACAAAAACATGAATGCATAAAAGGTTGATAGGCAGTAGGAAATGGACAGCAATGTGTTAAAAGGGTTAGTGCAACTTCATTTAATCATTTATTTGTCATCTTCCCATGCTTAATCCTCTACTAGGGTCATGGGGGGGGGGTCCCCATGGCCATCCAGGGGTGAACATTTTAGGTTCATCCCCAGTGCTGAGGGGCGAACACACTAAAGTAAAAATCATACACTACATTATTAACTGTCTACCTAGGCAAATAAAATAAACAGACATTGATAACTGTATTTTTAATAAGATGTTTAATTACCAATATCATCATTTGTAAAATAACAATAAAAATACTTTAATTTAACTTTTCAAATTGACAACTTTTAAAAAATTGTTCTTGTCAATGACACTGCTGATGACTAGTTTTAAATTTAATATTAATAATAGTTGCATTCTTTTGTCGTTAAAATGTGATACTATGGTGAATGTAATATTTCCCCAGGGCTCGGAACTGGGAACTCTTTAGTTAAATAAATGCACTTTGACTCATTTTTTTGGGACAAAATAGAGGTAAAAAACTCTTTTATTTTATCTTAAAATGATCTGTTCAAGAAAAATGTTTTCACTACTGTGATTGGCTATAAATTTGCAATAATTGTTGTACACAAGAAAAGGAATGTGCATATATTTTTCACGATGGTGTGCATGATGTTCATTTGCATGCAATAGCCATCAACCCTGATAAAACTAAAATGGTAGTAATCATTAGATAAATGAGCCCCTCGGTAGGCAGCCTACTGAGTGTTAATAAGAGCCAAAGTGGATAAAAGCATGAATGATTATAAAGATGAACATTAAGCAGCCATCTGTTAGCACTTCCCTGAGAAGTGGCCTCTCAGGAGCGGAAGGTGGGTAAGGAAAAAAGATAATGTGGTAAATGGATATGGTATAAAAAAAGAGAAAGCTGCTGGCGCATGCCTTGTTAGCATACTTTTCTGATTTCTGATATCACACATGCACATGCACACACACACACACACACACACACACACACACACACACACACACGGAAGCTCTTAGTGGCATGGGTGCAGATTGTATACTCAATTACTTTACTGTCAGCTGATTACCTATCATTTGTAATGTAATCCTCGATCCACATGAAGCAAATTTCAATTATGTTCTATGTTCAGGGGGGAAAAAATGTGTATTCAAATCAGTCTCACCTCGCCCCCACAGAACAATGTCAACTGTAAAGGAACAGCAGCTGATGAATAATTACATGCGTGTTCTGAGCCAATTATGATTGCTCTCATGCCAGCATTTATGCCACCAGCGATGAAGTGTTCACAGGGAAAAATTAATTTGATGGCAATATGCTTGCTGTAGAAGCACCACTATGGTACATAGGGCCCAGCAGAGGACGATTAGGCCTGATAGGAAGTCATTACAGGCCCCAGGAAGAGCCGTAGATAGAGCAGTATGAAGAGTCGTAACTTCACTGTGTGAAATGACTTTTCAACTTGCTATAAATGTCCTTGTATAAATGGCCTGGAACTTTTTTACACTTCAATGCTAAAACTTAAAAGATAAATAAATTGAGGCTTTTATTTACTTATTTATTTATTATTTATTTATTTGTCAAAATCACACTATAAAGCATGTTCCTGTTGTGGAATATTACTGTAATTCCTTCTGAGAATTGTTTGTTATTTCTTGTTTTTTCATGATTTATATTATTAAGTTTATTGTATGTGTTCGAGCGGCATGGTGGCTTAGTGGTTAGCACGTTCGCCTCTCAGCGCTAGGGATTCCCGGTTCGAATCCCCATCTGGGTGGAGTTTCCATGTTCTCCCCGTGTCTGCGTGGGTTTCCTCCGGGTTCTCCGGTTTCCTCCCACAGTCCAAAAACATGGAACAAGTTAATTGAATTCTCAAAAATTGCCCCTATAGAGTGTGTCTGTGTGAGTGAGTGTGTTCCCAGCGATGGATTGGCGCCCTGTCCTGGGTCTATCTGCCCAGCGCCCGAGACGTTCTCCCCTGGATGGGCATGGGGAACCCCACCGCGACCCTAATAGAGGATAAGCGGGAGATAATGAATGAATGAAAGGATGTATGTGTTCAACGTGGTGTCCTTGTCACATGTGTTTCTTTTTCATTTCTCATTTGCTATCTCTGTATTTAGTTTCCATTTCTGCATTCTCTATTTGAAATGTTTGCTGCTGTCTGGCTTTGGTATCACCTTCATGGCACTTGTTGGTTACTTGTTGGTCCTCTACATTTAATCCATCTGTGCAATGAAACACACACACATACACACACCCATATATACACACACTGTTGAAGTGAGCCCACATGCCTGGAGTGGTGGGGGACTAGTTAGGGTTATGTATATGTACTTGGTGGGACCAGGATTTAAACCGGGGACCTTCAGATCACAAGGATGGTTCCTTACTGACAAACCTACAACTGCCCCTAAGAGGTTGTCTGTCTCCTTTCTGTGTACTTTATGTTTTGCATGCTGCTTTGTTATTTTTTTTCATATTCATAATTTCACTCCTAAGTTTTACTACTTGCATGTGAGTTATTGCTGTATGTGGTTAGTCAAACTTATTTGGCTGCTTTATATATACTTGTTTCTTTATTTATTCCTCCTTATTGATACCATTAAAATACTGAACCATAACTGTCTACTCTCATATAAATGACTAAGGCGCCCCTAATAGCACTACAGAGGGCATCCCCAATGATGAGGATGTATCCTCCTGAGGATGTATGTGTCGGGAGTGCACTCCCATCATGACTGTTCATGTCATCCTTGTGTATTGGTTTTAGTCCATAGTTGTGGTTTAATGCTATTTGCGCTGTTGTTTCTGTCATGTGCCTTTCAAAAGTGTATAAATTTCCCCTCTCACCCTCGTCTTGCAGGTTCTCATCAATTAATTTACTTACTGTCATGGTACTTATGTGCCAGTTGATGCCTGTTTATGAAAAAACTCCTTACCTATCTACCCTGCCTAATTAGTGCAGAACGAAAAATTTCCAGTAGGGATTTACTCCGATTAACTATTTACACATTCTTCTTTTTCTTCTAGACCACATTTAGCTGTGGGACTCTTCTACTATAGCTTCAGACTGCATTAGGATGCAAATCTCCCTCCTTAAATATTGTTTGCTTTCTGGCTTAGCATTAGCTTCCAGTTAAGCGGTAACTTTTGGATTGCATTCCACTGCGAGTCTCCTTTCCTACCATGTTAACGTTAGCTTTAAGCATCCCTAACCAGATGGCTTTATTTTGTGTAACATCTTCCCAGTATAGTGTTCGCTTCCCATATAGTGTTATCTCTCAATATAGTGGTAGCATCCTATAGCTAGTACCTTTCCAGTTAACTATAGATCCTGTATCTTGTCTTCACCTGTTTTTCCTTTGTTGTTGCATATTCCACTTTGTGTCCTCTAACCATGAAGGTGTTACCCTCCATGTTGTGTCAATTTTGATAGCCTTACTATGGCAGAATTAGATTTTTTTCTAATCTGAAGGACATTTTTCCATTCCCAGGTCGTAGTGAATCTAGGAAAGCCTTCAGGGGGGCAAGGCCTTCCACTCAGCCACTCAGTTACAGGCGTGATTAAATATCACCAAATTATCAGCATGTCTGGAATAAACCCATAACAGAACTTTTCATGCTCCTTAACAACAAATCAAACCCTGAAGCTTGTGTTACGTAGCAGCACTAAATGCTGTGCTTCTGTTGTGACCAAAAAATATGTAAGCTAACAAATCTGACTAATTCTTTACCTTGTGTAAGGAGTGCTAGGTACTCCTCACCTGTTTTAATTTTCTTTTGATCATTTGAGTTCATTTGTTCTCATTTAGTTAATGTCTTTGTTGTTTTCATTCGTTACTTTCAGTTTTCACGTGGTCTGGTTTTCGTTTATAGTCTTCCGTTTCCGTTTAGTCTCCCGCCATTTAGCCCTTTTTCGTCCCCTCTCTCTCTCTTCCCCGCAAACCCTGTCAGAGCCGGGTGAACTCCGCGACCGCGTGGAGTCACTCGGTTCCAGGGTTCGGCGAGTCGGTTCTGTGGCGCATTGAGCCGACGGGGGTGGGAAAACTCGGCTATTTTTGTTTGTTAGTGTGTGGTCGTCTTTTGGTGTTTATTGTTATGTCTAAACCGTGGTGGTGTTACGAGGAAGTCGCATCCGGGGATGAATTGGAATCGGTGTATTCTGAGGAGAGTCTCGACTCATGTGTCGACTCCGAGGATGAATTAAATTATTTTCTCTCGGGGCACGTTCTTTCTCTTACAGTCCCCCGAATTGTGGCCCAATCCTCGTTCCAGTTCCCCTAAGCACTCCTTACCTCCTCATTACACCCATTCCTCCTCCGATAAACCTCCCTGTTTATGTTCCTTCTCCCCATATTCCTGCCCTTGACATTTTTCGGCCCCCACCTCATTCCGTTTTCCCTCACCCATACACACCGACTTCACAAGGTGTGCAATTAAGCGCCCTCAACCTCCTCAACCGGTGTCCCCGCCTAAACGCCGGAGCTGGTGCAGCCGTCGAGGCAGAGCAAAGCCTCTCTCCAGTTCCATCAAGGAAGGGGCCCCCTCGGCGGTACCCTCAATCTCTGCTGTCCCGGCGGAGAGTGTGGGTTCTGGACGGAGGGAACATTTGGCCGTCAGTGGGGAGTTGGATGTCTGTGTGGTGTCTGAGTGTGTTCCTGTGGGAGGTAGTTCCCAGTGTTGTCCTCCCTCCGTGTGTGTGCCTGAGGTCCCTGATCATGTGTGTGAAGTCATTTCTGTTCTCTGCGTGGGAATACTGGCCTTGTGGTTCTGTGTGCAGGAGGAGGGGTTGGAAAGCGCTAATGTGATTCAAAGCGGAGCGGCCCGTGGCTCCAGAGGAGCGGCCCGTGGTTCGTGAGGAGCGGCCAGTGGTTCCAGAGAAGCGACACGTGGTTCCAGTGGACTTGTGGCCCGGGGTTCCAGAGGACTTGTGGCTCGTGCTTCCGTGCCAGTTGCCCTCCGCTCCACTTCGTACCCCGCTGGTGCTGATTGTTATCCCGCAGGGCCCGGGGCCGCCCGGGGGTCCCCCTTGCCCTTTCATCTGCTCCCCCTTGGTCATTTTTTTTGGAGGGGGGGGGGTAATGTAAGGAGTGCTAGGCACTCCTCACCTGTTTTCATTTTCTTTTGATCATTTGAGTTCATTTGTTCTCATTTAGTTAATGTCTTTGTTGTTTTCATTGGTTACTTTCAGTTTTCACGTGGTCTGGTTTTTGTTTATAGTCTTCTGTTTCCATTTAGTCTGCGTTCCGGCATTGTTTTAGTTTGGTCGTGTGTTCGGTTCGTGTGTTCCGAAACAAACTCTTTTCACTTACCTGCGCCTCCTGGATCCTTTCTGCGCCACTGCGCTTCATTTTTGCCCTTACGGACACGCGCCTGACACCTTGAAGGCCATGCCCAATAATACTAGAAATAGGACGTGGAGAATTTTAGTTTAATTAAGGTAAAAACTTTACCATCACACCTGTCCACATATAACAATAAACCCAAGTAATAAATTAAAGCTGTGGTTTAAAAGTTACAGGTAGATATTCTGTTTTAAATGATAAGATTTTGTTTAATCAAAATTCTGTTTAAATGCAGGTTTTATAAAATAAACTTTATTGTGACAGTGACCGTAAACAGATTTATATTTTTTAGTTATTAAAACTGCTTCACTGATAAGTTGAAGGAAAGAACATAGGCAACAAATCCTTTTTGTAGTACCATATTTATATAGATACACAAATAAACCATTGTTTTAAAACCACAGACACATTTTGCTTTGATGAAAGACATTGACCTCTTGAATTAAAAAGAGACCAATACAGGGCATTTAGCTGGTACGATTCCCTAGCAGTGCAAATATAATAAGTTAAGTGTAATGAATGCACTACAACACACCTCAGCTGCATTGTGGAAGCCACGCTGATGTATTGTATGGGATTGCCTTGTCCCTGCAGTCTTACCAGCGTGTTGGTAGATGAGCGATGGACGTTTTGTAAACAAGTGACAAGCGTCCCAGGTGACAATTCCTAATCCATCATAGGCCTGTCAGTGGCCAGCATGGGAGGGGTGAATGGGGCCAGTGAGTGATAGAAAGAGAGGGATTGGGGAGCAGACAGCTGCTACATGCCAATCCACATCATAATGTGACAAGCTGAGAGAGAACAAGAGACAGAGAGGGAGAGAACGTGAGAGTAAGAGAGAGAGTATTCAGCTTAAATTTGGTATTACTGCACTTTTATTAAATGTTTAGGTTACATGAACCCAAACCATGATAGCTATAGGGTGATTGTAAAGCTCTTATCTTAAATCTTTTTTTGTCTAACTGTTATTTTTGTTTATTTCAACTAAAATCGAAAATTAGTTATAAGTTATATTAGTTACAATATAAGACTTATCAGTCACCAACTAACCACCATATAGCCTCCTAATATTAAAAAGCTTAATTTACATGCAAGAATATTTTGTAAGGCCAGGGCTTTATCACAAGAAGATATTCTTGTTAATAATCACTTTTGGTCTGTTCTAATCGACACCATACCATAGTCTGTTAAATCCAGTGCCATGTACTAGACTTATTAGCTCTTTTAATGCTTGACAGCTCCTGAAAGATAAAATTTTTGGAGGGGGCTATCTCTTTCCTTAGGCATCTCTGAGCATCACATTTGCATTTAATCTTATTAATTATATGCCCCTGCTACACCACCCCACCAGCCACATCACGATGTCCGGCAGACTGAGGCACTTATGGTGGGGGTGTGATTGGTATGAGGTTGTGTCAAAATCTGAACCTACATTTTAGAGAGGGAGAGAGATATACCCCTGCCACAATAGCCCATCCATCCATTATCTTTCGCTTTATCCTATATTAGGGTCGTGGGGGGTTCCCCATGCCCATCCAGGGGAGAACGTTTCGGGCACTGGGCAGATCCATCGCTGGGCACACACTCAGACAGACATGCACACACTATATGGAGCAATTTGGAGAACTCTATTGACTTGATCCATGTTTTTCGACTGTGGGAGGAAACCAGAGAACCCGGAGGAAACCCACGTGGACACGAAGAGAACATGGAAACTCCACCCAGATGGGGTTTCGAACCGGGAATCCCTAGCATTGAGAGGCAAATGTGCCAACCACTAAGCTACCGTGCCGCCCCACCACAATAGCCAATTAGATTAAATATAGAATTCCCATTAACTATTGCAGTTTTTAGAATGTCTATATTATTGTCTTATTTGTACTGTATTTGTAAAGAAAATTGTGTTTTTAAGTGAAACTGCTTGGAACAGTTAAAAATTGGTTTCACAAGCCAAAATAACAATAATGATGTACATCGCAACAATGAAATGGTTAAAGTACCACAAATAATATTAAATACAATGTACATTAGAACATTTAATTGCATACTTAGTGCTTGTATACCTTTTTTGTGTATCTTAAAAAAAGATTGCATATCTTAAAAAAATAAATAAATAAATTATATATATATATATATACATATATATATATATATATATATATATATATATATATATATATATATATATATATATATATATATATATATATATATATATATATATATATATATATATATATATATATATATATACATATATAGCTACTCTTTACTCAAAGTAGCCTTATTATTGAAATACACAAAGGATGTGTGCACAAGATGGGTTTTATAAAAAAAAATTATTGGGTTTTTATCAAAATCTGAATGTGACCATTAAGCTAAATGTAACATTTCCATATTCTGACCAGAGTCATGTGCTTTATTTCTGCTTATTACACCAGTGAAACAGAATCACTCTGGTGAATGACCTCCTTGCCCTGCTGCTCTGTTTCTTAAACAGGAGAAGACCCAGAAGGTCACAAGGGGCAAAAAGGGGCTTGCCAGGGAGCTTCAGTCTAAGAGTCAATGGGAGACCGCCGAGGAAGCAATGAAGGAGGAGGGAAGAAAAATCAATAGAGGCATAAAATTGATTTAGTGTGTGTCATAAAACATAAGTAAGTGCTCAGAGATAGAACAGAGCTGAGTCTCCATTTAATCTACGGATGAAGCTACACTGTACTTGATGAAGTGATCTGGGGAAGAGAGAGAGAGAGAGAAAGAGAGGGCCCAGCACACATTGAGGGAAAGAGAGAGAGAGAGAGAGAGCGAGAGAGAGAGAGAGAGAGAGAAAGAGAGAGAGAGAAAGAGAAAGAGAGAGAGAGAGAGCAGTGCAATAAAACATTAATGCCGACACTTAATTGTCATATTAAAGACTTTGGGAATGCCACGCTGTTGGGTCTGAGATCCCATTTATCATTTAGCAAGTGGCTGCAGGAATCAAATTACAATTATAATCTACTCCATATCATAATATAGCATTATTTTAGCACTATTATTTTTCCCTTGCACTCCATAAATCAGAAAATGTTATGGTGCGCGTAATGCTTTATGGCTGAAGGATTATGGTTTTATAAAGCTAATGCAGCAGAACAAGCTCATTTACACTGGCCTGAATCCAGACAAAATTTTTCACATCTCTACTGTTTTCAGGGTCAGACCTGGCTACTTAGTTGCTGCAGTTAGTTACTTCAAAGGTTTTGGACAATTATAAGCTACTTTTTCTTACGTCATGCCAAACTTTAAGGAATGAAATTGGCAAGAAAGCCTAAATCAGAATTAACATTCAGATTAATTTGGATAAGTTCATTTGATTTGAGCATGCCTTAAACATTTCTTCTTATCAAAGTTTTTATTGGCATACAGGGGCACTGTCATACTAAGGAAACCACTAAAACTTCACAAACTTCTATTAGACTGCCGTTTCAAAGTCTAAAGCAAAAAAAATTCTTATTGATAAAATTGTGTGGATGTGCATGTATGCGTGTGCGTATGATATTATTATTATTATTATTATTATTATTATTATTATTATTATTATTATTATTATTTTATTTTGTTCAAATTATTTTTTTTTGGTCATTGATGGCATGGCAGTACACAATCCCATACATTTATATATATACAATTATAATTACACAAGCACATTTTTTGACCACTGTATTCTCGTGCCATGGCTTGGGCCAATTTCTGTTTTCCTAAATAAGGTTCCATAAAATGTCCTTTATCTTATCTCTGCAAGCACCCTGTACACTGTGATGGGAAAGTCCTTAATTCTTTTTAGAATGCATATATTTTCTCATGTAACACCCCATTTATGTACATTAACAAGGTTTTTGGAAAGTGTTAAAAAGCATTATAAGTATTATTATAAGCTGGAAGCTGAACTCATGAAGCAATTCCCATCTTTCTGCTTTAAACTTCATTCCAAGGCAGAGCCTTCATAGATGCAGACATTTGAAAACACATCTAAGTATGATGACATCCCTTTTAATTTCTGTTAGTGGGGCATTAAAATGAATCCTTTTGTAAAGGAGTTATTTATATTTTATGAAAGACATTTCCCATTAATGTTATAGTCGTGTCCGATTCCTTCAGTTCAGAGAACACCCTTCCTTTTGAGTTAGTATTAGAGTTTAAATATTCTTTCTTGGAAGTTCTTAGTTTGTTTGGTTCTTTTAGAACTATAGCATCTTAAGTGCCTGCGATCAGCCCTGTAGTGCAATAAGCACATGTGATCACCCCTGAAGCTACCTCAGAATCTGTGAATGTTTGAACTCAACTGATGTGCAGGCACTAGGGCATCCCTGAGAGCACTCATCAGGAGGGCTTCTCCTCTTCTTTACTGGAGAGAAGCCAGATGCCAGAAACCGGCAAGCAGACAGAGTTGGAGCCGCATGCAATGAGGCAGATTCATTCCCCCACTTTCCATGGCAGATCGTGCACACCAACATCACCATCCCAACCGAGCCCATCAGTCTGCAGGCATCCTGAATTGGCTGTGAGGGTGGTGTGGCAGCAGTGTAACAACACTAGGGGGAAAGTTGCAAGCCGACTGTGATGAACATTGATAAATAACAGACATGCCAGAGGATCTTGTGTTGATTGGGTACAGCCATGGTGGTATACCAGTTAACCAAAATAGCAGCTGTATTCAAAATGTATTTTTTTTTGAATGAAGCCCATTCCTGTGCTTTTGTTTCTTCTTTATTCTTAACCTATCGTATCATTTTTATTAAAGGTACCATACCGAGTTAATCCCAAAAAAAACATCATAGTGCTGCCATGAGATCCATCAGCTTAGTTCCATCACGATTTGATACAACAAAAAACAAAGTCAGAAAGGCAAAGTTGGGTTAAATTAGTTAAACCTTGCGACGAGTCTCTGAATGCAACCCAAGGTCTTGGAGCACCCACCTTCCCTGTGTGGATTATGCCATAAATTATGCGGCTACAGGACGCTCCCCCTTCGAAGTTTCCCTGGATTACCAACCTCCTTTCTTTTTTTTGAACAGGAACTCGAGATAGTGGTCCCCTTAATAACTCGTCACATGCGGCGCTTCAAAAGAATCTGGAGGCTGACCAAGATCACTCTTCAAAAAGCTCAAAGGAGAATGGAACGCCTGGCCGGTCGCCATCGCCATCCGGCACCCGTTACAAACCAGGGCAATTAGTGTGGCTTTCTGCAAAAAACGTTCCTCTTCGCTCCACCTCACGCAAGCTGGCACCCTGTTTCATCGGTCCCTACCGCATTGCCAGGATCATCAGTCCCACGGCCGTCCACCTAGTCCTTCCCTCGCACATGAGGATTCACCCTATGTTCCACGTCTCACAGATTAAACCCTTATGCACTTCTCCTCTTCTACCCCTATATGATCCTTGTGTGTGTAGTTAGTGAGTAAGTGTGTGCCCAACGTTCTCCCCTGGATGGGTATGGGGAACCTCACCACGACCCTAATACAGGATTAAACGGAGGATAATGAATGAATGAGTATGACTCCACCACAGTCAAAATCAGGACTGCCTGTAACTACCAGTATAAGATGAATGCTCATTGTCATTAACTTAATTGCAATTGCAGCTGCATGTACCTTTCAAACAAAATTCAAACATTACTTTCCCTAGTAACAGACTTGAATGGTTAATTAATCTAACCATTTTTACTAATCAAGTAATGTAAAGTTTTAAAAATACAGTAATATGCACAGTACTGATGACATGTTAAACATATTATAAAACACATCATTCTTGAGACTATGAGACATCGACTTTTATGGTTAAATTCTGTGCATACTGACAGACTGAAGGGTGTAGAGAATATATAGCCTGATAGAAAAAAGGGAGACAGAGAGAAAAGTGAAGGCACTTGAGCAAGTGAATAGAGCAGTGAGGCGTGATTGAACAATCCCATTCCCAGGCCCCTTTCTTAGACAACGGGCAGCAGGCCTATGAAGATTGATACTATGATGCTTGACTCGCTTTGCTGGATCATCAAACGGACTGATATTATACTTCTTTGTTGGATGAAGACAAAGTAAGTGTTATCATACTCAATTGACGGGCTTGTCAGGGCCGGGAAATCAGGCTGTGTCACTGGTTACAGGAGCGTGGCACTGACTGTCATGCGGATTTATTGTGGTGAGATGGGTGTGCTGAAAGAGCCATGTTAGATCGCTGGCTGAATTACAAGCACGTGACTAAGGCGTTGTTTCTCACCACTTTGTTATTTGTACAATTTTACTGAACTATCATTTATCATCATGCTACATTCGGATTTATTGCTGAACTGGCAACCTGCATGTCTCACATGTATTAAACTTACTGGACACATTTGCAACTGCCATACAACCAGATTTGATTTGGGGTTACAACTCAATGTTTTGGACAACCCAAATCACAATTTGGTTTTATTATATTTTAACATGGCAACATTTAATCAATGTTAATTACTTATTAAAATCACAGACTGATGTTCATTTTATTTTGTCCATGAATACTTATTAAATAATTTCAAATGGTCTGTTCGATGATTCCTTTCATACTGTTTCCCCTTGTTGTGGTATATTTGTATATCTGTTGTGCCGCATATTCTTATTATAACATCACATTTTTGCATGACTGGTTGTCAGGCTTTAAATATTTCAGGCTAGGCCATCAGAATGAATTTTGATGGCCCAGTAGCTTTAAATATGTGTCGATCAACCAATTGCTTTAACCAATCAGATTTTGAGTTACCAAATACCAATACCAAAGCATTCTAGTGGGCTTATGTTATGTCAGCCTATATTTTTAGCCAATTAAAACTTATTATAGAAATATAATATGCACATTTCAACATAGTTTAGATGGCAATAGAAAAGGACTTCTTGATGTAACTACTCTTTTTTATTGTACTCTTTTTAAGGATGAATTTTGTGTGCAGATGAATAGGATTTAATCCTGGATTGTTGGTAAGTGTATTTTTCCAAAATAATTTGATGTGCTGAGCATTTTATTAGGACAGTAAGAGTCCTTATAAGTGATTGTCCTATACCAGACAAATATGAGACTATGGGAACTTGTTCAGTCTTCTTAAAGTGAGTGCATCTGTGCTAACATTGGCCATATAAAGCAGATGATAACATCCACTGCTACTGTGACATTATGGCCTCTGCAGCCGAGTGAGCAGCCTTTTGCAGCATCTCTAATATAAGTGTGTCTCCACGGGTCAATTTTATGGTCATAGTAAAGCTGCCACTCACCTCGGCCTCACTCGGCCTGTAAAAGCCACATCTGGGAAAGTTGCACTTTACACCCATTTCTCCTTACATCCACCATTTAAATCCCCTCTAGGATCATCTAGATAACAATATGTTTTAACTTTTATTGGACTTTTGGGTATGGTTTGTGATGTTGGCATTGTTTATGTCGAAGAAATAGATAAAGGTCATACATCACATAAAAAAAAAATGTTGGAATCTTATAAATGTATACACCTATGTTATTTGCTGGACTTCTATTAAGTGTCAGAACACCTTTTACTTCAACCCAGTCAGGGTATTTGGGAGGACATCACTAATTTTAGGAAGTATTCACCTGTCAATAAAACATGCCACAATACACAGTGGATTCTGGGAGGTACCACTGTTTTGGTACAAAGACGACCTTGAGGGTATCTAAATGTAAGGCTATATAACAACATTAGCAATGAGTTGCCTCCTGAGTTAGATAAATTCTATGTTGGAATGTTTTTCAGAAGGCATTGAAGAGTTCTGCTAGAGCTTAAACCTGCTAGAGGTAAAATCTATTTTCAACAAACTCTATAAACATTTTATTTAATACAGCTCAAGCAAAAATATGTGAAAGATCCATTCCTGTTTTATCCTTCCAAAAACCTTGTAAGAAAAAACCCATTGGTAAATATGCTTGGGTTTATAGCTGCAATAAGGGAGCAACAATATTTTTATTGCACAAGCCTCATTTTTCAAAATTTTGCTAGACTAGTATGTAGTTACAAATTGATCATATTGTCTGTAAAATAATTACAAATGTCTTCTGAAATGGTTTACATGTAGACACTATTTTTTGTTAGTCAAAGGGTCTAGTCGCCCTCGCGCTCTCAAAGGTCACGATGTCTCCGCGTCTTCAAAAGGAGTTAAAAGAGCCTCGCCGTTTTAGTGCCCTCAAAAAGCATCGACGGCCTCGTGCCCTCAACAGGCCGCATCGCCTCCGCAGGTTAAAAAAGCCTCGTCGCTTTAGCGCCCTCAGGTGGCCATGCTGCCTTCGTGTCCTTGAAGAGGCCTCGCCGCCTTCACGCCCCCTACAGGCATCGTCGCCGTCGCGTCCTTTGTTTTTTTTTCTTTTTTCCCCGGGGGGCCATACCCCCCCGGTTGTTTTGTGGGGGGCGATATGTCAGGCTTGGGAGGGCTAGGCCACTCCCCCTGATTTCTAATTCGGGTTTTGGCCGTTCGGGGTTCCCGTAGCTAGGGCCCATCCCCGAAAGGTGGGATTGGATCCTACCTAGTCACATGCGGCCTGCTGACTAGACTTAAAGAACGCATGCGCCCTGAGTCAGCAGGCCAGCATTACTATTGTCTTATGTGTTCGTGTGGGTACGACATTCTCGGTCGCTCTTCCGTTCGGTTGGTTTGTTTTGTTTATGTTTTATTTTTCTGCACGTCTCGCCCGTGCTTTGGTTTTTCGGGTTCCAAGGTTCCTACATTAAAACTCTCTGCTGCTTACTTGGTCGTCTGGCTCGCTATTTTGCTCCGCGGATACTTCACCCTGCGCAGGGAAGCACAGCGCCTCTGTTGGACGGACGGCGCTTATATGACATCTACAGTATAATCACTTATAAAAATGACAGACAATGATCTGGATGGAGTTTCCATGTTCTCCCTTTGCCTGCATGAGTTTCGTGGTTTTCTCCAATGGGACAAAAACATGGATTCAAGGTAAATTAAATGCTCTATATTGCCCCATATAGCACACGTTTGTGTGTCTGTTAGACTGCCACATTAGTGGAGGATTTAGCAGAAGAAAAGGAATGAATGTATAAAATATCTTAAAAGTTTAACTCTCAGGTTAAGTTGTGCTCTCTTAGGTAATTCATATCCTATTACTATTTTAGAACAAGGTATAAACTTTTTTTGTAGAATTTTCCAGGCTGCTTCAAGCAGGATGTGAAGTATAAGTACTCATGTAGTGGTCACTGCCTCACACCAAGGCTATCAATACTGTATACTGTGTACAATAAAACAGAGGGGTCACTTTAATTTTCTGTGTGTCCATTTACATTTTCAAAAAACATTTTAACAATTGTTATTTCACCAGCTGCTCTGTATTTGCAGACAGCAACTGAAACTTCACCACAGTGGGTTTGCTTGTGATGTGTTCCTAATTCAGTGACCCATAAGAAGATTAATAATGATTCAGAATCATGACCAGTAACTGGAAGGCTATTCCAAAGTTGGGGAGCCTTGTGGGAGAACACTTTTCCACCAGCAGTAATTTTATTTATTCTAGGAGCTAAAAGTAAACCAGCTCACATTTTCACTTATACAATCGAATCAGTTTACTCAGATTATGTAGCATTTGTGTATGGTCTCTAGTCCAGACATATGTGTACATTGATTGCAGTTGTTTTTTTTTTTTTTTTATCTGTGTAAAACATTGCCATGCAAAGAAAACATTAGAATAAGTTCAGAATTGGCAAAAAGGTCAAATAAATAAAAAATAAATAATATAAAATTTCAGGCCTGATTGATTCCATATGATGGACATCGTATGATACCATTTCACTGCATAAAGTTATGACATCCTGATGCAACACCTCACCTGCTTTGCACATGTTTTGCTTTTGAAATCAATAAAATCAGTTTAGTCAAATTTACTTTTCTATGAGATATTGTCAGCAATTTAATAATGTTATGTTTTCGGCTTATATTATTTAGATGGCCGGAGGCATCTCATGGTCCAGTATATACTTCAGCATTGGACAGGATAGATAAGGCTGAGGCTGAAAATGTAGAAGTGCATGAGCATGAGACTTGCTGTCTGGGTGAAAAACGGCTCAATCAACAGGCGCTTAGCAATCAACTTGAACTTGTCAGATTTGATCTATCCGATCATCGCTGTAGGATGTTTGCCAATGTCTAATGTTCTGTGAAGATGGGCCTTTTATATTGTTTATTGTTACATTTTCTCTTTCTCTCATCCTATTCCATCAAAACCCTGAAATGTTTGTCCAAGTAAAAAAAAAAAAAGCATAGGATAGAGGGAATAAAACGATGATGAAATTTAATCCTTTTGGATGTCATCATGACAAACCTTCAGGCTATGATCACTCACACCGCTGAGCTGGTAATTGGTTCCTCTAAATCTGCTGAGTGTAGAGAAAGTGTGTGACTCTTTTATCAGTGCTACAGAAAGAAAAGAAATATAATAGAGCAAATGGCTTTGTCTTTTTTCTGTTCTAAACTCATGATAGATTCACAGTTTAAGCTAATACTGCATATCGCCAGTCATCAGATGTGTATTTCTTTAAAATGTCTTTGTCTAATGACTTGACTCATTGTAGATGTCATACATTCTGTACAGCTTGAACATTCATCTTAATTCTTTTTACATATTACAGCAGTATAATTAAAATTGCAATTAACTTTGGTGACTTTCACGTTTTGATTAACACATCTAAGAGTTTGCTAAATACACAGCCAAATGTTTGTTATTTCATAAATTATTTGTCATTTCTTAAAATGAAAGCTTTCCAAAAGTCTAAAATAACAAGCAAAAAAATAAATAAAAAATCATAAAACATAAAACAAGCTTTTTAAAAAATGTAAGTAATTTGCTATTGTGATTGGTGTATTCTCCAGCTCTGAATATAATTGCTTGCATTTTAGTTTACTAGAAGAAAGATTTAGATTAGATTAGATTAGATTCAACGTTATAATTATTGTGCAGAGTACAAGTACAGGGCCAATGAAATGTAGTTAGCATCTGACCAGAAGTGCAATATATACATTATTCACATAAAGTGCAGTAGTAACAGTGACTGGTGCATGGAGAGGTGAAGTATTTAGTTGGCATTGTGATTGATATCAGTGGTCCGAATAGCAAGTTACTGATCTCCACTGTTCCAACCTGCCAATCAGTAAACACTCATCTGCAACAGCCAATAACTTATAACTATTGTCCCTTTTTACCAATAATTGATGACACTTTTTGCCAATGTCCAATTACTAGGCACCTCTAGTGCCTCTTTTTCACCAGCCAATCTCATAGCCTATGTCCATCACTTTTGACTTTAGAAGATTAGAAGGTTTTTGAGACATTAATGTAGAACCTCAGGTTTGTAAGAATAAGCCTGTAACATACAACAACAAATAAGCCACAGTCTAACTTATATTGCAATAAAATTATTGACATGGAAAATTAAAAGAATTCTGTTATAGCTGAGGACATGAGCACATTTGAATGTAAATGGGGTGAACCAATAATTAACTATTTCATTCATTCATTATCTTCTTAGGGTTTAGGGTCACGGGGAGTTTCCCCATGCCTATCCATGGGTGAAAGTTTCGGGTGCTGGGCAGATTGAACGTTACATGTAGAACACCAAGAACATTACACCAAACTATCGGTGGCACACTCACTCACATAGACACACACATAATATTGGACAATTTAGAGCATTTAATTTATCTTGAATCTATGTTTTTTTTACTGTAGAAAGAACCTGGGGAACCCAGAAACTCCACCCAGATTGAGATTCAAACCTGAATCCCCAGCGTTAAGTAACAAACGTGTTAAACCACCAAGCCACTGTGCCGCCCATGAACCACGAATTCTGAAAAATATCTTGAAAGTGCATTATTTATTGAGAACTATCATCCGAACTTTTGGCTTTGAAGCGAGGAGTTTTCATAGAATACCCACATAAAGCAGCTGTAGCAATGAGACCTCTGAGAAACGCTTTGACCAATTTGTCCTCATCACTCACGCTATATAAACTGCAAGCCATGGCTGAACCTACGGGGATTTTAGATTCAGGCTTCTCATTATGTGTTACTGGGGACGCACTCTGCGTGTGGTGGTGCGTTTGGCTTTGAAACTCTCGTCTTTAGTGTGGTGGTATTGCCTCATTTTTCATATGCATTGTCGCCTTGTCAGGGTGTCATAGCTGCTCCGCAGAGCCGTTGGATCAGTCCAAATGGATAAATCATGCTGGATCTGACACACTTATTTAATTTGCACAGCTCCGCTGCTTATTAATTGAAAAATCCCCATGCCCATTTACAATATGCCCACATTTGACTGGTTTTATTTTATTTTTATTAACATGGATATTCAGTATGATTTCCCCGAGTAGAACGTCGACTGGCCAGCCACTTTGTCATTTATCATCATATGCCATATTTGTCAATCGGCTTAGTTGGCATTTTGCTTCTACTCCCTACTCCAACACTCCTCCTCCCCTAAATAAGGTCCTAGGGAAAATGGTTTTGCATATAAAGCAAGCAAGCGCCTTAGTGGGGATTTCTATAAAGGCTGCTTGCGTTATTGTTTTCCATCTGTGAAATAGAGTAACAGGTACTTAATGTACCAAAAACAATTTGTCTGGCCGTTATTTTCCCATTGAAGGCGTGCACGGCTGGCTGCGGCCTTCCTTTATCTCAGTGAGCCTAATATGCTCTCGCACTGCGCTCCAGTGCCTTCATTTTACAGCCAAAGAGCTCTGCAGGCCCATGCTGTGCTAGAAATAGGACCCCAGTCACTGGGATCCCGCCGAGTGGCCGAAGGTAAGTGTGCAGAACAAATGCTGAAAATACTTTAAGAAAGTTTCTTCAGTGAACTGAGTGTATGTGCTGTCATGCAATTATGTCTTTATGGGGACCTAATCTGCTTATGATCATGTTGTGTGTCCGGGGGCTTTGATTATATGAGGCCATTTGGATTGATACCTATGAGGAACTTTCAATTCAAAACAAACACCAAGCCTTTAGGTTCTAAAGTAATTATTTTATATTATACTATACTATAAAATCCTCCAGAAGAAAGCATTTATGTAGGATTCTTCAAAAGCTAACTGAATATGACCCATATGGGAAAATGTATATAATTTTTATTACTTTTTACTAGGCAAAATACACTTCCTATGTGAAGACACACAGACACATTCTTTCACACACATTCACACCTATGAGCATTAACAGCTGGACAGCCAGTCAAAAATGATTTTGGTTTTGATTTGAAAATGAAAGAATGGAAGGAAAACAACCTATTTTATCACAAACATAAATATGTGTGTATAAAATGCACATGATATAGTTATATTTGCTTTTTTTCATATATTTAGAAAAAATAATGAATGTTTCATATATCTGGAAAAAAATATTTTTAACTTTTTTTTGAGAAAAAGGAGTTAATAACTAACATTTTTAAAAGAGATTTTCTAACCCTGATACCCTTATTTGGAATCCCAGAGGACATATTCTCTGAATGGGAACGTTAGTATGTCTTACTGGGGGGTTACCCATGCCCGTCCAGGAGAGAACATTTTGAGCGCTAGCCAGATACACCCAGGACATGGTGCCAATCTATTACTGGGCACACTCACTCCGACATGCACAAACACCGGACAACATGGAGGAAACCCATATGGACACAGGGAAAACATGGAATCTCCATCCAGATTAAAATTCAAATCTGGATCCTCAGCAATAAGAGGCAAGTGCTAATTGTATTTTGCTATATGTAAAGATTGTCCAGAATTTTTTCCGTCATTCTATCAATAGAATAAGTAATTTCTGGTGCATCCTTGGTTTACAACCTCCTTTTTTCCATAAAATTGTTACTCCTGCAGTAGAACTGTAGTTTTTCATCATATTAACCTCCAAACTCATTGCAGATTTCCATGCCCATTATCCTGATAAGGTTGTTCCTTTTCTTCGGTGCTGACCATGTTGCCAGGATAAGTCCTGCTCCCTTTCTCTTTCCACCTTTTCAAGGCATTTTAAACAAGGGAATACTGTCACACCTACTTCACCCTCTCATTTTCCACCTGTACCTCGTTTCCCTTTAGACTGCTCACAACCTAATGAACTTATAGCACCTGGCGTTAATTCAACTTTTATTGTTTCTGACGTCTTCATTCATAGCCCTTACTCCAGTCCTTTCTTTGCATTGGATTATTGTATGTTGGTAGTTTTCTTTAGATCTAATATATATATATATATATAATTTATTATATATTTGTCAACTTCTATGGATCTTTTTTAGTCTAATATGCCTACCTATACCCTATGGCCATGTCAATAGTAATTGGGTCATTGTAATATATTCCAATCAGCTTTAGTGTGATTTTCCAAATTCTGAAATAAGTTGGATTTGACATGCACACATATTATACACCAAACATTTTTAATTGTAAAATTTAAGGCATAATATAATATACAAATATTGCATGACAAATTAAATAACACATTCAATAACTTTGGTTAGATGTTAGCAGACATGTTGTGTAGATTTATCAGCAGGGGGTTATGGATTGCAGGAGGAAAGCAAGACCAGAACTGGATGATTTCCTTTTCTCTTGGCCTCAGAAAAATCCAATTTGAGTCCCTTCCTCTTGGGACACAGGACTAGGATCAAAACAGGCCCAGTATGTGTGTCAAAACAAACAGGAAAGTGTAAAGTCCATTTATTTTCAGAAAGTAAAACAAATGCAGTGATGGGTTTTTGATTTCAGGCCGATTGGTTAATTTCGGTATCACTTGGCATCAAAGAAGAGATTTGTTTTATGCTGAAGGACTTACTGTAAATGCAGCTGTCATACCACAGTACCGTGTGAGGCCCACAACTACATTAATCTGAATATTAAAATGGCTTTTAATTTTGCTTCTTTTTAAAAAATATAAGTTTTAGTTAGTTTAGCACTATATCAGTGCTAGATTATATAGATGTGTATTCAAATGTATATTTAAAAATGTATTATTCTTTATTGGTGGCACGGTGGCTTAGTGGTTTGCCTCTCAGCACTAGGGATTCCCGGTTCGAATCCCCATCTGGGTGGAGTTTCCATGTTCTCCCCGTGTCTGCGTGGGTTTACTCCAGGTTCTCCGGTTTCCTCCCACAGTCCAAAAACATGGATCAAGTCAATTTAGTTATCCAAATTGCCCCATATAGAGTGTGTGTGTGTGTGTCGGTGTGAGTGAGTGTGTGCCCAGCGATAGATTGGTGCCCTGTCCTGGGTGTATCTGCCCAGTGCCCGAAACGTTCTCCCCTGGATGGGCATGGAGAACCCCACCGCGACCCTAATAGAGGATAAAGTGGAAGATAATGAATGAATGAATTATTCTTTATTAAAATAAAAGTGCTCCAAGTGCTTTTACATCCTTTTACAAGTTGAACACTCACACTGATTTAAATCATGCCCTCATAACAAAGCATTGCTTGTTCAGTGGTAGTATCCTTGCCTCCTATGTGGGAGACCTGTGTTCGATTCCTGGCTAATGCAATGTGGTGTGTCCTGTTATAAATATTTAAAAGTTGTAAATGTTTCAAAGAAGTCAACCTTTTGGAGCAATTCACAGCCCCACCCACAGTATCATTCGACAATATACCATATTAAATGGAAATGGTTGTATTAAAATCCTTTTGAAAGAAATACATGCCTTGCAATTACAGTTCTGATGTACTGTTGGATTGTAAGATGTTTAAGTCCACTAAAGAAAAAACACCACAGTTGGAGCAGGTTATGAGAGATGTCCTGAAACTTAAAAATGTATTTTATTTTGTTTAATTGAGTATGCTATAAAAGCTTAATATGAAATATGTCTCAACTTGTTACGTTTATAGGTGATAAAATATAGAAAGTCATTTGTGAAGTTAGAATCGTGAAGTATAATTCTAGCGCTCAGAAAAATTCTAAATGATGCCCTAACTTCTTATCACTAATAGTTAAATATAAATATTGTTGACTACTGTTCATGCAAGTTTCAGGGATGCTATACAGAACAAAGGCAACTAATTGTAGCCAAAGCAAAAAATATAACCTGGAAGATATTCTTTCTGAAGCTCAGTTCACTTAAACTACTTCAACAAATAGCACTTGCCAGAGAAATAGATAGGTTAGTGCTACTTTAGGATTTTAATTGTGACAGAAAACACACACAATTGCTTATTTCTTGAGAAAACTTACTTAAAACTTACTTAAAAACTTACTTAAAGTTTCCAAAGCTAACTGATTGAAAATAAAGTTAGCTTTTATTCATCACTTACCTTATCTTTTGTGTCCAAATATGATGTTGTTAGCAGTTTAGTCTAGGGAGCAATGTTCATGTAGTGGCATTATAAATGTTCCAAAGTGGTCAACAATTTGGAAAAATTTATAGCCCCACGCACACTAGCATTTGACAAGCTGAACACGTCTTTACATTACATCAAATTCACACATCTTCAGTGTTGTCCCATAAGTGTATTTATTTTTGTAAGCTACTGAATGTCAATTGCAGTTATCACAGGAACCCCATTTATAGTGTTATAATATGCAGAAGAAGAATAAAAAATAAAGAACAAAGTACTACTATTAGCAATAATAAACATATCAATAATTAAAAAGCAGAAAAATAAGATGCAATATTATAAAATTTAGGTTTAATTTAAAATATAACTAGTAGATAAATTTTCGGACAAAGTATGAAATAATACAAAATAAAGTAATAAGTAAATAAATTATATTGCACTCGTTGGACATGTACAGTAGTAAGTGATGCACCAATATATAATTGCATGTTTGAATCATATTTTTATATTGCACATATAATTTGTGTTATTAAACATTGACAGTGGAGTTATACAGTTTGATGGCCACAGGTAAGAATGACTTTTTGTGGCATTCCGTGGTGCGCTTTAAAAGAAAAAAAGTCTTAAGCTGAATAGCCTCCTGTGTCTTACCAGTGTGTCGTACAGTGTTGTACACTGTCCATCACAGCCTTCAGCTTAGACAGCATCCTTCTCTCAAACACTGCTATCAGCGAGTCCAGCTCCCCACTCACAACATCACCCACCTCATGGATCAGTTTGTTCGGTCTGCATCTACATCTTCAGCCTGCTGCTACTCCAGCATTCAAAAGCTTAAAGGATAGTACTCACCACCAGAAACTTTTAGAGGATCCTAAGCATCGTCCAACAGATGTTGAAGGATCTCAGTTGTCTCAAAAAAAGGGGGAGTTTGGTCCTTCCTGTAGAGGTTATACACTATATGGGTTATTGACTAGGTAATTAAAATTGATGACTTTTTTTTTTTTTTTTTTTTTTTTTTTGGTGAACTTCATTTTGGTTACACTTTTCTGCATTGCAATGCAGTTCTAAATAGAAGGACTGGCTAAGTATAATTGCCTTCATGCTTTTGTTACATTAGGCATACCGTGCACCAGTCTCGTTTATTTAATTAGGCTCATAATAAAGTCTATATTGGAATTAATGGAAAGGCCAAGATGCTTCCCTACATTACAAAATGCATTGTTATATTTGAAAATCTATTAAATTCCACTCTCCTCTGATTTATACCATAAACCTCAGGGGTTTTGAAGTTTAATAAACTATTAAATCACACTTATTCCTTTATTAAAGCCTGACCTAGAGTAGCTTGAATTAACTTAGTTGTATAAAAGTACATTTGTAATGGTGGTTTTTGGCTCTAGTCATGTACACCTTTGCCAAGGTGCATATGCTACTATCTCACTGCTGGCTTCAAATAAAGCAGGACCAGAACATTCATTCATTCATTCATTATCTCCCGCTTATCCTCTATTAGGGTCGCGGTGGGGTTCCCCATGCCCATCCAGGGGAGAACGTCTCGGGCGCTGGGCAGATAGACCCAGGACAGGGCGCCAATCCATCGCTGGGCACACACTCACTCACACAGACACACTCTATAGGGGGCAATTTTTTGAGAA
>JAFMOD010000779.1:0-61557 GCA_019802435.1 Corydoras maculifer
AAAATGTGAAGGCGTTATTATTAATGTCCTTTAAACCCCGGCGTTGTGCACCGATGATGGACTTCTCATGAGCTCGTCCTTTTTAATGGAATTACTAGAGACGTGTGTGTGTGTGTGATGCCTCAAACCTCTGATGCCGCTCAATAATGCACACTGTCTATCAGTCTATTGTTTATTATCTCACCGTGCGCCAAAAATAAGGTTTTATATAAAGGTGACCTAACTGACTTGTGCGGAGAAGACGAACCGGTTCCAACTGGATTCTGTTGATGCTGGTTTTTGCGTCTGATCGACGTCTGATCGGTTTTTAGCCTCGGATTCCCTTTGATGTGGATCAGAGTTTTTCTTTTGGTGCGTTTGCCGTCATTACGTTTTTTTCGCTGTAAAAATAATTGCTGAAGTCTGGAGAGCGGCGCGGACCAGGTGACATCATGGTGGCGGTGGATGGGCGCGCCCGCAGAACGCCGGCCGCGCCGGGACTTTATGTGCGCCTGTAAACCCCACCGCATTCGCGCTCTGCTCGCTCGCTCTCTCGGATTCTGATTTTATTTAAGTTTTTTTGGTCCTCTGATTAATCGCGACCTTCCGTTCTGCCGATGAGACGGATTACCGCAGCTGTGCGGCTCGTTTGCGAGGACAACCCGGCCTTCTGGGTTTTACGGCGGGCGCGTCTTCACGGTTTGTTTTTTCGGACGATAATTGTTTGCGGGGGGTGGGGGTGGGGGTGGTGGTGTTTATTGTCGTTCTGCTTTCGATGCTTGGGGGAGAGAGTTATGGACGGGTCCGTAACTGCATCAGGATGTTTATGGGTTCCGAGTGAAACGTGAGGAGGGAGATGTTTGGAGAAGGCCGGGTGTTTATGAGACGCGAGCAGAAACCAGAATAGAAACTGGTCGGCGAGATGTGACCGATCATGCGAGCACAACAACATGTGTGTGGCATTCAGCCTGAGGTGGTTTGTGGTGGGACACGGACTTGCTGAGGTGAAGGTTTACGTCCGCAGCGAGATGCAAGTTCAGCTAGAGGCGGGAGCTCGACGGGTTTTGGACTGTAAATCAGGAGGTTGGGGGTTCCCAATGTGGGCCTTTAAACGAGGCTCCTAACCTTGATGTCCACATACTTTCGATCATGTGGCAGTAAGGACGGTGGTGAGCAGGTCCCTCGGCGTACTTCCATCCAGTTGCAGTGATGTGGATTTGAGGGAGGCTGCTGTTCTCCATTTTCTCGCCTGCTTGATGAGCGATGGAGGTGCTGCAGAGGTGGTACATTCTGGCCATCGAACCTCCAGCGCCAAGCATCTACCACCCACCCCCGCCGTCAATCACCACCACTTACACCGTGCCAGAAAGAATCCCTCTGCTTTTTGTAGGAGTGGGAGAGTGTACAGAACGCTGGGGCTCTCAGAAGGTCTACTTCTGTAGGACGTTTAAAAGCAGGACGTTGGTTGGAGACGGTCCCACACGCCGGTGATTTGGTCCGAACCACGGCCCCTTACATACTTTTGGCGGTGAAGTGAAGGATCTGAGTTCTTTAAACCGGACCTGCCTCTGGAGTGTCTTTATGGTGGTGTTTCAGATAAGCCGTGTTGTTGCCGTACGCCATAAAGACGTCCCGCTGGGTCTCGGCGGGTTAATGGTTGACTTGGCTGATGGTAATGATCACCTCGCATGGCAGCTGAACAGGATGTGAGTGTATGCTTTCTGTTTCATGCTCCATTTCCGTAAAAATCCACGTGATGGCCTGAACGGGAATCGGACGTTAGACTCAGGACTCGTGGGTTTGCGGTGGGTTCCATGGTTCTGGGGCTTGGGCGATGTGCAGTAGGGCGCCACCCTGCATTCCACCCGCACGGCGTTTGTCAGATTACACCGCTGTACTGCGGTGATCTTTATAAACCATATTAATGTAATTACAGAGCAGGTCCGGATCAGATTTCTGTACGCTGAAGCAACGCTTTTGATTGGTTGACGCGTTTGCGCTGCCCCAGTGGTGACCTGCTTCTGATACCGCTGGATGAAATGCTTTTTTTTTTTTTTTTTATTGTATTTGCTTCAGTTCCTGACGTCCTTCCTCTCTGAAACTATGCCTTTCTGGACCGCTGCCCGTCTTGCCTGTACCTCGTTCCCCCTTTGGCCTCAGTGGAACCTCTCGTGCTTTACAGGTTCCAGGTTCGGCGCTGTTTAGTTTTCGGGCAGACGGTGAACTCCAGACTGACTGAACGTAGCCGGAAACAGACACTCTGACGAGCCTCCGCCTCGAGGAGATCTGACACTCAATCTCACCCTAATTCCTTGGATATACCTCAGGAATTTGGATCGGGGGGGGGGGGTGTTCAGAGGGGCTTATAGAGCCAAACCCAGGCCAGGCAATGAAATGGGGTCGCCCGTGAGGGGGCTCGGTCCTCAGCGTCCTCCTCTGTACGTCCCTAACGTCGACCTCCAGATGTCTTACCTGTAGCGCCCCCATCATGTCTGAACCACAGCGTCCTCAGATCCGCTCCCTCCATCTTTAAACTCTACAGCAGTTCGGGTTTTAAGGGATGTTCCGTGTCGGTTCCCCCTTGATTCCCTCTTGAACCCTTAACCCAGGTCCAAACAAGTTATTATGAATTAATAAGACCTTCAAAATTACATGACTAAAACTAATGTTGTTTCATATCCATCGCTCAGGAACCGGGTTCTGATCTGGCTTTTTAGTTTCAGTCGAAACACCGGCTGCAGCATTAAGGTTCTATAGACGTGGAACACATCAGTGATCCAACCGGAAGGCTATAAAACCCCAAATCATACTCAGAGGAACGTCAGAGGAACGTCAGGGCAACGTCAGGGGATGTGTTTGTGAATAGAAACTCACTCATTTATTTATTCATTCATTATCTTCCACATTATCCTCTATTAGGGTCGTGGGGTGGGTTCCCCATGTCCATCCAGGGGAGAACGTTTCTGGCACTGGGCAGATACACCCAGGACAGGGGGGCAATCTATCGCTGGGCACGCACTCACTTACACACACACACACACACACTATATGGGGCAATTTGGAGAACTCAATTGACTTGATCCATGTTTTTGAACTGTGGGAGGAAGCCGGAGAAGCCGGAGGAAACCCACGCAGACACCTGCAGAACATGGAAACTCCACCCAGAGGGGAATTCGAACCAGGAATCCCTAGCGCTGAGAGGAGAACATGCCAAACCACTAAGCCACCGTGCCACCCCTGAATAGAAACTGTGATGTTATTTTTATTATTGTTTAGAATCATGTGTCCACAGACTTTTGGTTCTCCGTGTGATTCATGCCCCGCTGTGAGTGGGGAGATGTCAGTCCTGAGCCTCTGTGGGTTGGTATGTGGGTGAGTGAGTGAGGGAGGGAACGTGTGAAAGTAATGGCACGTTCCGTCAGATGGTCTGGAACCGAAGCAAACACACTATCAGTTACGGTTCCATCAGCGTTCTCCATGTTCCTCTCCTCAGAGGTAACACCGTCACCAGGTGGAGGACCATTAAACCGTCATGGCGCGATGGCTTTACGGTGCCGCGGTGTTGATCTGCGGAACGTGACCGTCTGATTCTCACGGAGCCCGGCTTTGGGACCGTTGACGGCGAGATAAGAGCCATGGTCTCGGCCCTGAGGAAGATAAACTTCCATTTTTGGGTTGGGATTGGGACAGGGTTTCAGCCCCGGGGCAGTAAATCTTGCGCCGGCCGGGTCGATGCCATGTCCAGTGATTACGGGTTCTATATGTGATGGGGATAATTTATCGTTTGTTTTGACGAGTGCGCCATTCGCATGGTTTGAAAAACATGACGGGATTGGATGGAGGCTTTAAGGCGGTCGATCTGATTTCACGCCACGTTTTGGGCTCCTGGCGGGGTTTCAGGTCGTCAAAGGTAATTTATTATAAACGACAGCGCTGGAAACGATCACCCCGGCCCCGCGCTGCACGCAGACCTGCCTTTACGTCCACATGTGTCCAGAGGTGTTCAGTTACGCATCATGCGTTTGATCTGGCAACCTGGTGCAGCAGATTATAGGATCTTATTATTTTGTAGATGCTGTTTTTTTATCCAATGTGACTTTTATTTCTTTAATGATTTGGGGTCAGAGAACACGATCAGCATCGTCTGGAGCAATGAGGGCTAGGGGCCTCGCTCACGGGGCCCAGGACCTTTAGATTGATGACCCAGCCGCTGAGCTATCACACCTGCAGATATGAATTCTTCTTATTTCATTCTTCTTATATCCAAGCTCTTAAAAGCAGCCTATCCCAGTACTTATAGAAACACCTCGGACAGCTTGGCAGTCTTTCATCTGGCATTCACACACACACACACACACACACACACACACACACACACACACACACATATATATATATATATAATAGGTGGCTTGGTGTTTTAGCATGTTCTCCTCTCAGCACTAGTGATTCCCAGTTCGAATCCCCATCTGGGTGGAGTTTCCATGTTCTCCCAGTGTCCGTGTGGGTTTCCTCCGGGTTCTCCGGTTTCCTCCCACAGTCCAAAAACATGGATCAAGTCAACTGAGTTCTCCAAATTGCCCCATGTAGAGTGTGTCTGTGTGAATGAGTGTGTGCCCAGTGATAGATTGCCCCCCCTGTCCTGGGTGTATCTGCCCAGCGCCCGAAACGTTCTTCCCTGGATGGGCATGGGGAACACCCCCCCCCCCCGCACGCGACCCTGATATAGGATAAAGCGGAAGATATTGAATGGATGATATATATTTATATATATATATAAAACACACTCACATCAAGGAGCACTGTGGAATCACCAGTTGACCTCTTCCTACCAGTATTCCTTGGAGAACATGCAAACTATAACGGGCTCAGTGCACATACCTGCACATTTGGTTCTCTCAGATTTGGGGCTCAAGGGAAACATTTCTGCGTGTCAGCTGGAATAGCTGCGTGAGTGTAAAGTCATAACACGTCTCTGCTCTTCTGCAGATCATCGGGACGTGTTGGACAGACCGGGTTACGCCGACGGGTTTGCTTTCCGTCGTGCGGAACGTGGGAACCTCGGCGCGGAGCGCGGCCCGTATCCTCCGGAGATTAAGTGCGATTTGGGGCAGATGTGCGGGATGTTTTCAGACGATAAAAACTTGGGGGCCGCGCTCAGATTTGATCAGTATATCAAAACGGGATTTGGGGAGATTTATTTGCACTTGATCCCCGGGGCCCGGGGGATTCTTGGCCACCCGTGCTCCCTCGTCCGTCTCGGACCGCAGGCGGGACCCCAGCCTCGCGTGCTCGCATCATTTACAGAGGATTTGACCGTCCAGAGCGGTTTCTGCCTCTCCTGTCCTGTCCCGTCCCGTTCTGTTATCTTCTGTATTTAGGGTCTTCTTAAAGGCCCCAAATTCCCATTCCATATTTCACCCAACTTGCATTTACGAACCTTGCTGTGTGCAGACATACAGGGCCTTCCCCAAACTGTTGGAAGCATACGGTCGTGGCTTTTTGATACGGGTGGAGCAGTTTCTTTAAAACGCAGTGTGCCGGTAGTAGAGTTAAGATCCTGTCTATTTTGAGCGTCTCAGTGTTTTAGCGTTAGTTTATTAATCATCGCTGCGCTGTGATTGGCTGGATGTTGTTGGATAAAGAACAAAACCCAGTTTGGACGTAGACTGCGAATGTCTTTTGATAAAAGTGAACACATGGTCAGAATTAGTGAATATTATAAAGATAAGGGGGGGGGGGGGGGGGGGGGGGGGGGGGGGGGGGGGGGGGGGGGGGGGGGGGGGGGGGGGGGGGGGGGGGGGGGGGGGGGGGGGGGGGGGGGGGGGGGGCGGGGGGGGGGGGCGGGTTTCCCATGCCCATCCAGGGAAGAACGTTTTGGGCGCTGGGCAGATACACCCATCTATCACTGGGGACACTCTCACACACAGATACACTCTATATAGGGGCAATTTAGACCATTCACTTTACCTTGAATCCATGTTTTTGGACTGTGGGAGGAAACTGGAGAACCCATAGGAAACCCACGCGGACACGGGGAGGACATGCAAACTCCACCCAGATGGGGATTTGAACCAGGATCTCCTGCGTTAAGAGGAGAACATGCCAACCACTAAGCCACCGTGCCCCGCTTCATTGAAATGAATGTGTTTTGCTTAACGATGGGATCCAACAGTGCAAGCAGTCATGCCAAAGTCAACGTTGCGAGCATTCGGCGCTCCGTGTGGGTCGAGTTGAGGATGAACGATCCCCCGATGGGACGCGTCCTCCGTCTCCATCCTGAGAGATGGGTTTATAGAGGATGAAGTCGTCCGCGCACACGTCGCCGCCTCCGACTTTGGCGAGGCATGAAGCGGTCTGGGGGGGGGGGGAACGGGGGGGCGGCGCTCTGGTTTTAATATAGATGATGTACGGGCAGGCCGTGTGCAGGTATGCGGCCGAGTCGGTCTGCAGGCGCCGGAGACAGAGAGAGGACGGAAATGCGCAATAAATATCAGCTTATTGGACCTCAGTGGGGACGCCGCCCGGCTGCGGAGGCTTTCCGTAAGATCCGAACGCCGCTCCAAGGGAATGTGAGGTCGCCGAGTCGGAAAAACATTCCCGAGTCTCGCGGCCGAGCGTCCGTCATTAACGGGGACCTGACGTCCACCGAGTCCAGATCCCACTGAACATGTCCTCCACTCTAGAGTCCAGGGGCAGGATGCTTTACACCCTGCTCTGCAGCACACGTTTGGCATTGGTTTTATCTTGCGCCCCCTCTTGGTGAACACTGAATGATGATGATAAATGATGTTCTCACCTGTTGTATTTCATGTGGCTGAGCAGGAGCACCTGCATTGAGGTGCCATCTCCGGCTCTCCAGGAGCTCCTGGCACACAGGTTC
Organism: Corydoras maculifer; assembly: GCA_019802435.1. Lineage (NCBI taxonomy): Eukaryota > Metazoa > Chordata > Actinopteri > Siluriformes > Callichthyidae > Corydoras > Corydoras maculifer. Next base: position 6,863 of record JAFMOD010000779.1, read on the forward strand.
AAAGGACAGACTCATCAGAATAGGTACGAGAACCGCGTGTGTCCATGCCTGTCGTCTTTGTCTTCGTCCCATCACCGTCTGTGGGCTTTCGAGGTGTTTAGGTCGAGCCGACACACCCGGCTTCGTAGAAGTTCTCGCTCCGTCGTTTCACTGTCACAGTCCACCGGTCCAATGCTTTTAGAGCTGGGACACTGTGGACCCGCCGGACACGCCCCTACAGTCCCCCCACGTCCGAGTCCCACACCTGGGGCGCAGAAGGCTGGCCCATCACAGCGCCTAACATACTGTATCTTTAGACTGTGGAAGGACATCCACACCGACGTGGGAGAACATGCAAATGCCACATGCTGTCGCATACTGTAAATGAGAGAATGCAGGACACGCCATTTATTCATGAACCTCTGCAGATGTCATCACCGCCGCCGTAGGTCGGTTTGGATTAAAGTGTCTTCTCAATGCTATAAATATCCAGGCCACGCCCACTTCAGGTTTAACCTGTATTACTGCTGCCAATACACTGGACAAAAGTATTAGGTCTTAGTCACTGAATCCGGGCGTGTCTCTGTCACAGATATACAACCCAACACCTAGCTACTCAACCGAAAGCAGTTTAGGGAAGGCCGACTGCCATGCCAGAGTCGTGGAAGGATGCCTCATTAGTATGTTTGGGATGAATTGGAACGGAGACTGTGAGGCTGATGTTTGTGATGTGGTGAATGAAGGTGGTGGTGGTGGTGCGGCTGTGCGTTAACGTCCCGTATTTCCGACGCCGCAGGTTGTCGTTCCTGCCGAACGGAAGCTACAGTGACAACGGCAAGCGGATCCTATCGAGCGAGCCGGAATCGCAGGACTCCGCCGCCGTCGTCTGACCCTCAACCTCTACATCCCTCCAGACGGCTGCAGCCTCCGACGGAAGGTCCACCGATCGGCCCCAGACGCTCCGGCGTTCTGCTGGTGGTGGGATCTGAACCCCCGCGGTGAAGGACCGTCTCGCGGACCTGCCGCCGGGTCAGGCGAGGGGTAAGCCGGACACAATGGCACATGTGTAATTATCAGCCCCATCAATGTGAGTCAAGCCAAAAGCACGAAGGGACAAAAGCAGGGGTCAGAGGACGACAGGGTGGAGGTGCTGCACGCACGACCCTCAGCCGACCTCCCTGACCCGGAGCGTTTCATACAAACTCTGATTGGGAAATTATCTCCAAATGACCCCCCCCATCATTTGAAGTGTGTGTGTGGACGGGTCAGAGTCTAAAGTCCTTCAGCTTTTATTTATTTGCGTCGGGTTCAGCTCCGCCCGCCGCAGCGACGCGCCTCGTCACCGTGTGACGTATTTAACGAACCTCTTTCTTGGATTTGGTTTTGTGCTGAAACACTTAACGTCATAGTTTTTATTTAAAACAATAAAGAGCCCCGCGCCGAGTTTCCGACGTCCCCTTTATTTACAGGTCCGATTAAAACACGGCGTTGACATTAAATTCGATCGTAAATTGTTTTGTGAGGACCGGAAGTGATGACCCAGCTTTTTTACATCGTGATACCAAAAAAAAAAAAAAAGACGTGTTAATGCTGACGTGTGTTTTTAAAGAGGTTCGACTTCAGACTCAGATTTCCATGGTAACGGTGAAGTTAGAGGGTTATGTCTTTATTAAAGTGCAGCTCTGGTATTTTTTTTCCTCTTGTTTTGTTTCGTTGCTACAAATTCTTTTATTTTTCTTTTATTTAAATTAAAATTAAGAACTACACAACTCCAGGTTTGTGTGCAACATGCTTTACTCCAAATAACCAAGTCATTTACTGTTTAATTTTAAAAAAAGACAGTGTGTCCACACAATATAAAAAAATAAAACCTTTAAAGCTTTAGTGCCATGAGGCAGAACTAAAGGAGAAGCTCGGAGAACGTCCTATTAAAATGCCAGTAATCTCTGGGTGAAATGACCTGATGGACGGCGTGCGGGTCGGACGGCGTGCGGCGCCACCACGGTGGTTACAGCATGTCTTTAACGGTGGAGTTCAGGACGGCGTTCAGGTTGGTGTTGCGGGAGAGCTCGTTCTGTGGAGTCAGCCCAGCGTCAGACACACGGTACCAAAAAAACGAGAGAACGTTCAGCCACGCCCGCAGACGGATCTGCACTCACCGTAAAGTCGGAGTAGCTGATGGAGACGGGCGTCTTTTCGTTTTGCAGTTCCTGCAGCGGCGTCTGCACCCCTGTGCTCTTCTCCAAAGGCTTTGTCCTCTGCTTAAAAAAAAAAAAAAACAGACATCTGAGACGCCGCGGAGACGACGGGTGTAAAATCAGATTAACACACCTAGGCGGTCACTTCAAACTTTGTGACCGAGTTCATGTCCGTAACGACGAAAACACGCTTTAAAGACACGCTTTGTGCTCGGTTCTGACACTGGCCCCAAAATACCAAACTGTGCTTTTTTTTTTTTTGGCTCGAATAACAAATCACTGGTCAGAAATGTATTTGACCCATTTACTGCCCCCGCCCCCCCAACAGGACATGTACGACTGGATACTACCAACAATCTCAGGCAAGTGCGTTTGTGTGAGTGAGAGAGTGAAGTCTTGGGAAATGGCGCCCTCTAGTAGCAAAAGAGGTTAAATGCATGGTTTTAATTGCTTTGATAACTGATCAATGTCTTCTGTTAATGACTTTATGTGCAGGCTGTTACAGTGTGGTGAACTGTTTGTATTATTTTTATAATACATGGTACATGTCCTGTGAAACGCCGCTTCGGCGTACGTTTGGTGTTCGTGTTACCTTGGCTGAGAGGGGGGGTTTGCCGGGGACACACAGGAAGGTGCTGGACACGCTGCTGCTGCTGGTGGTGGTGCGCAGTGAAGACTGACTGGGGGTCTGAGAGGAAACAAAAGGAAGGAAAGGATGAACAAATTTACATTTACTTTGATTTTCTTAGACTTTTATAGTTGCATTTTATTAACTCATGTCCTTTTTTGTCTGATTCAGCTCAAGTGGAATCATGCTGTATTTTAATGGCTTCCAATTCAACAGGTCGTCCAAGGAACTTTTATAGTTACATGCTGCTTTATGTCCACTGTGTATTTGGACAAGACTTAAAGAACTGAACGAGGCTGCAGTCAACAGGACCGGAGAACCCAACTGATCGTCAATCGGTGCCCCGCCCTGTTCCATTGGCGGGTTTGGGTCTCTGTTACCTTTTTGATCTTGGCAGGAGTCACAGTGCTGTTGGCTGCACCATGCGGCCTCTTGGACGGCGTCTTCACCGGAGTACTGTCTGCTTTCTTGGACATCTGTCAATCAGTTGGGGTGAGTTGGTGAAAATGGCAACCACAAGAGACATCAATGTTTACATTACTCAGACACTAAGATTAATTAGTCCTTTACACTTCGTGTTGATGGGTAACTGGGTCAGGTGTTGGACTCACGCGTTCGTTCTTCTCCTTGTCCTTCTGCAAGCGATGCTGCTCCCACTGCTTGGAGATGAACCCCATCACCTCCTGACCTCGCACCAGGAACGGAAAGCCGTGACTCTTCTGCCAAACCTCCAGCCGTGACCTCAGATCCTCCTCCAGCTTTGCAGTGATGAGTAAAAACACACCTCACCCAACTGTAATGACCTGTACACTGACCCATCCACCATTCAAACAAACGTTGCGTACCTTTGGAAGAAACTTCTGTACTTTAGCCCTGTCCTTGCTTTCCTTCAGTAAAGCTCCTCCTCTGTTGCAGAAGCGGTTCGGATCGGCCGCCTTTTTCTGCACGAAACATCAATCATTAACGGCTCCGTGCTCCGGAGGACGTTCCGTCATCCATCAAGATTAATTCCCATCAAAACCCAGTACATCCATCATCACAGGGCCTCGGGGGGCCGGATCACTGGTTTAGCACCGGCTCCAACTGGGAGCCACTTACAGAGTCAGTGGTTTATTACCATAGAGACAGAGAAACGTCCTTCCTCCATTATGGAAGGTAATCAGTTCAAAAGTAATTAAATACCTGATCATTACAACTCATTAAATGTTAAATGGAGCGTCTCTTAGTGCGTCAGACAGTCCGAAGTGTATTCGCAAAGTCAGGCTACGGATGTTATAAGTCCAATTTGCAATATAACAATTAATTAATATATAATAAAAAAATCCAATCTGAGCACCTCAAAATCCAAGAAGAGCCCCCAGTTCCTCTCCCACTTCTCAATGGCGTCCAGTAGAGGGCGTGCCTTCTCATAGAAGTCCTTCATCCTCTGCAGCTCGAGGTCGTGCAGGCGAAGCAGCTCCTCGGTGTAGTTACCTGGAGGACAGAACGCATGTTCAGCTCGTGTTCCTCGGATTTGTGGAACTGAAGACGTTCCACTCACAGTCACAGAGGTGAGCGCTGAAGGGTTCCCGACGTTCTGGGCCGACCATGCACTTCTCCCAGAGGTGAACCAGCTCTTGCCGTACTTTGTTGATGACTTCCTCCAGCTTACTCTTCTGCTGCACCTCCAGGCGATCCACGGTGTCCTGCCACTGTGACGGACAACAGAACCGACCCAAGTCACGGGTAAAATCCCGAACATACCATTTTCGTCAATGTTTTAAGATTGGAACATCATTCAAACCTAAGCAACAGGAATGCTGTTCCAAACATTCCATTACATTTAGTTGATTCACAATTCATGATCTCTGTGTACCACAGGGTTCATCGCTCGGACCATTTTGATTTTCTCTAAACATTTCCAATCGGCCATATGGAGTCCAATACCATTTTAATGTCGTCACACAAAGTCTTCTGTGCTTCTCGTTCGAATTCTCCAGCCTCCTCGAGGGGACAGTTTAGACGTGTCCAAATGATCAGAGCGCGCTCCTTAAGCTTGTCTCGGGTCGAAAGAAGGGAGGTCTTTTTTGTTTTTAGCTGTGAAGGACAAACAGACAGAAGTACTGAAGCTGATGTGTGTTGGTTCAGAGATGTCCATGTGTCAACACCATGAACCATAAAAATCAGGGTGGGACGAGATTTAAAAACCTGACTGAGCAGCAGTTCTAAAGCTTTGATGTTATCATGTGTGAGCAGGAAGACGTCCACGTCAGAAGAGACAGACTCCAACTCCAGGCTGGTCTCCGGCTCGTGTCCCATCTCATCCATCAACATCCGGATCTCCTCCCTGAGCCCAGAGAACACCTTCACCCTGCTGTCCTGCACCAACAGATGGGAGAGACACCAGCTGTGATTAATAACCACAACAAGTTCTCCAAAAATCTAATTTAATTTATCTATCGTCATTACAACCGGAGGGAGAGGACGGCAGTGGAGCTCACTTCCTGTCCCTGGGGTCTAAATCGGGTGTACCTTCTCCTCACTGAGTTGTTTGATGTGGTCGCGCAGGTTCTGTAGTTGGGTTCGAGAGGGCAAGCTGCCAGTGGGGATGTAGTAAGGCGTCAGGCACAGCGTCTCACACAGAACCTCGTCCTGCTTTCTCAGGTCACTCAGCTCCGACAGCCGATTGCTCTTCTCCTTCTGCAGGGACTCCAGACGACTACGCAGGTTCTTCTCCATCTGCAGCACAGTCATGTCCTCCTCGACCTGCCAGCATCAGGTGTGCCGTCACATCCACAGGGAACGTTACAAGAACACTTTACGGCTTTCTACCTTTAGAACTTACTTTGTATGGTTCCACGGATAGCTCCACACACAGAGTCTCGATTTGTTTCTGAGTGACGCTGATGCTGGTTCTGATGCGCTGTCTTAATGTCTCCTCCTCAGTGATCATATCTTTTAACAGGTCCTTTGTGGAACGATGCAGAGAACGTCAGGAAGAACGAAGGGTGCGTGATCAACCACCCAAAAATCCAGAAAACCGCGACTCACCTCGATATGTTTCCTTACAGTCTGCATCCGTTCAATCCTCTGATCCTCTACAATCCCAATACTGTCCCAGATGTCCACCAGCCTCGCCATGGCCTGGTTGATGCCCGTTATGAGGAGGGCGGACAGGTTCTCACTGCGAGACCAAGTCATGGTACAAAAGCTTGGTTTTTCTTCATAATAACCAATCGAAATGCTTCAGAGTTCGCGTTATGAACCAGATACAGACATTTTTATGAACTCCATGGACGCGAATCAGTTAGTTTGATCGACTTTGTGGTCATTTTACAAGACGAACCACAAACATGAAGACTGATTCATTAAGGAAACTTTTAGAACTGTGATCCAGTGGATAGGCAGACAGAGAAAATGACTATTTGATGAATGAGCATGGGAAAGAGTATGAATGTCCGGTTGCAGGGTCAGCGGAGAGATTTAAATAATGGGACATTCAACAAGAACCTGTCAAATTCATACCCCTGAGGAGGGGCAGAAAGCAGGACCAGATGGGTTAGAAGATTAGAGATGTTTTGGTCAATGTAAACATGAGGAAAAAAGACTGTTGTTTGGAGGGGGCGCACACACAGAGGAAGTAAGTCACGTCCTCCTGAAGGACTTAAATGGACGAACTAGAGGACTTCGGTCAGAGCTCTCTCATCAATCGTGGTTGCCCGCCATTGATGATTTTTCTGTACACTTGGTTGTCTATTCAGTAACTTGCATTAAAATCTGTTTGGAACAACCTGCATCTCCAAAGCCGTTTACTGAACATTAACAAGATTCTCGGTTCGAATCCCCATCTGGTTGGAGTTTCCATGTTCTCCCCGTGTCTGAGTGGGTTTCCCCTGGGTTCTCTGGTTTCTTCCCACAGTCCAAAAACATGGATCAAGTCAACTGAGTTCTCCAAATTGCCCCAAATAGAGTGTGTATGTGTGAGTGAGTATGTGCCCAGCGATAGATTGCCCCCTGTCTTAGGTGTATCTGCCCAGCGCCCGAAACGTTCTCCCTTGGATGGGCATGGGGAACCCCACCGTGACCCTAATAGAAGATAATGAATGGATGATCCAGTGGATTTAAACAGTACCTACAACTAGATCTACTAGTACTAGACTACGTCATAAGGTCTGAGGTAAATTTCAGTGACATTTTTCTTCATGCACAAACAAACCCTTTTTTTATATTAATGTATTGATTTTATTGGATCGTATTTGTCAACAACATTTGATCGATCGATCGTTTTTCGCAACGAAACCCAACGCCTATGGTTTCCATCGAATGACGTAACGTCGATCACGTGACGCATTTTAAATTTAAACGGCGCTTTCCGTTAACGGCCGACGTTCCGAAGCGTGCACGCGCCCGAGGCTCCGAAACGTGCACGCGCCTGAGGTAACGCGCAATTTCATCTCCATACAGCAACACGCTCGGCTTTGATGTTACGGCTTTAAAAGACACACACACACACACACACACACACACACACACACACACACACCGATGTTAAGTATTAAAACAAACATTTGTAACGACGACGCCATTATTGATTTAGATTTAAGAAGCGAGAGAATGTCCGATCATTCAACATGAAAGCGAACACGGTGCTGCAAAACTAACGTGAGTCGTCGTTAAAACCTCTAAAGTAAAGACTTGTAAATTGGATTTAACATCAAACGGAACGGCGGCACGGTGGCTTAGTGGTTTAGCACGTTCGCCTCTCAGCACTAGGGATTCCCGGTTCGAATCCCCATCTGGGTGGAGTTTCCATGTTCTCCCCGTGTCTGCGTGGGTTTCCTCCGGGTTCTCCGGTTTCCTCCCACAGTCCAAAAACATGGATCAAGTTAATTGAATTCTCAAAATTGCCCCTTATAGACTGTGTGTGAGTGAGTGTGTGCCCAGCGATGGATTGGCGCCCTGTCCTGGGTCTATCTGCCCAGCGCCTGAGACGTTCTCCCCTGGATGGGCATGAGGAACCCCCCCGCGACCCTAATAGAGGACAAAGCGGGAGAAAATAAATGAATGAATCAAACGGAACATTAATAAACAGCGGCAGCTCGATCAGCCCGCGGCTGCCGGAGGGCGTTACGTCACGGCAACCTAGAGTATTATTAAATCTTTAAATGTGCGTATTAATAAAGAAAACACCGTATGTAACGTTATTTTTATTTGTATTATATCCAGCCGGGCAGTAAAGCTCACCTTCTTCGGGTCACCATGTCGTGATGAAGCGCGGGACGCAGCCGCAGACCCGCCGCCGAAATTTAAACTCGGTCTCGCGGGGAAAGCGGCTTCCTTTCTGCTTCTCCAAAAAACACCACCACCAAACGCTTTACTGCCACCTACTGGAGACACACCGCGCCTTTCTACTGGTTATTCTGACTTGAATTGTGGCAGTTAAATTGTGACGTAAGGGGTGGCTTCGTGGTTTGGCATGTTCTCCTCTCAGCGCTGGGGAATCCCGGTTCGAATCCCCATCTGGGTGGAGTCTCCATGTCCTCCCCGTGTCCGCGTGGGTTTCCTCCAGGTTCTCCGGTTTCCTCCCACAGTCCAAAAACATTAAATTCTCCAAATTGCCCCATATAGAGTGTGTATGTGTGAGTGAGTGTGTCCAGAGATAGATTGCCCCCCTGGGTGTATCTGACCAGCGCCCAAAACGTTCTCCCCTGGATGGGCATGGGGAACCCCCCCCCCTCCTGCGACCCTAATAGAGGATAAAGATAATGGATGGATGGAATTGTTACGTCGGCAGCACGCTGGTTTAGTGGTTTGGCATGTTCTCCTCTCAGTACTAGTGATTCCCGGTTCGAATCCCCATCTGGGTGGAGTTTTCATGTTCTCCCCGTGTCCACGTGGGTTTCCTCCGGGTTCTCCGGTTTCCTCCAGCAGTCCAAAAACATGAATCATGGTCAATTGAGTTCTCCAAATTGCCCCATATAGAGTGTGTATGTGTGAGTGAGTGTGTCCAGAGATAGATTGCCCCCCTGTCCTTGGTGTATCTGCCCAGTGCCTGAAACGTTCTCCCCTGGATGGGCATGGGGAACCCCCCCCCCCCTCCAGTAGATAATGGATCTACTGTTTAGAACGGGCTGTCTTAAAGCTCTGTGAGTTCCTGTTGTTTTGTGCTGTGAATATTTAAGGCAATGACAACACGAAGAAAGAAAAAAAAGATGGTAAAATTTATTAGTACAAAAATAAGGCCAGGATTTGTTTCCATAGTAACAACATGGTAATGAGAGATCATACAAATGGTTCAAATTGAATCTAATGTTAATAAAGGCTTGATTCTGATTGAGGTGCGGTCACAGTGCCAAAGACGTTTTTTTTTTTTTTACACGTCCGTGGTGTCGGCGGTCGGTGCGGTACATCGTATAGCAGACGACACCGCGTCGTGGATCGCGTGGAACGCTAGAGAATCTATTTCCTTGTCGGCCGCCCCGAAGAATGACCCTCTCCTGAGCGCATCGAGGACCGTGGTGTTACAGCAGGCCAGAATGACGTTAACGCCGAGCTCGCCGTAGTCCTTCATCAGTCCCTGCAGCGCGCTGATTCCCGTGGTGTCGATAAACGGCGTGCAGGAACAGTCCAGAACAATCGTGTGGAAATCCAACTCGTGGGTCATCAGACTCACACAGGCGTCACCGTTTGCATCGCGAGCTCTCTTGGACGTTCTCACGTTGGATCTCTTCTCCAGTTTTCGCCGCCGGGTCTTTTCGGCCAGCGGCTCCACGGCGACGGCTCTGTAGATTGACCTCAGGAAGAAGTCCTTGTTGGCGTAGTAAAGTGGAGCTTGAAAGCGGAAGATCTTCACTTTTGGAACGGCCAGCAGGCGATCGTAGTCCTCCATGTCCTCGTAGTGAGTGGTGTTCTCGATCTGTCCCAGCAGCGAAACCTTGGGGTGCTGAGTTTGCGCAACGACGCACATGATGGACACGACGATGCCGATCCCTAACCCGATCTCCACGCTGATCAGCGCCGAGGAGCACATGGTGACCGTCCAGATGACCGCGTCGATCTTGTTGAGGCGCCAAAGTGCGGGGAGGTCTCTGAATTTCCTCAGGGCGCCTCGCAAACTTACGATGATGATGCACGCCAGGACGCATTTCTGCAGGGAGTAGAAGAACGGCGCTAAAAATAAGAGGACCAGGAGCACGACCAGGGCGCTCACCACGCTCGAAACCTGCGTCCTGCACCCCGTGGAGTCCTTCACCATGGTTTTGGCCAGAGCGGCACTCGTGGTAAAGCAGTGGAAAAAAGATGGGATGATGTTGCAGAATCCGATAGCCAGCATCTCCTGGTTGGGTCTGACCGTGTAGCCGTTCTTCTTGGCGAACATTTCCGACAAGGACACCGTGAAGGCAAAGCTGATCACCGCCAGGGGGATGGCGTCCATGGCGACCCTCGACATCAGTCCAAAGCTGGGCACTTTTGGTGGAATGAAACCGGTCGGGATGGCACCCGAAATGCTCGAGGCGTACTGCCCGTTGAGATCCGCGAAGTGGGACACGGCGGTGGCGACGGCCACCACCACCAGCTCCGTGGGCAGCGGGATCTTCAGGCGGTTCCTGTACCGGTCCTGAAGTTCCTTCCCCAGAACTAGTACAGCAATGCAGATGGCGCTGGTGATCATGTCGCAGAAGTTGGTTTTGTGTAGGTTTTTAAAAATGTTAATCCAAGTCACCACCACCGTTCCGTAACCCTGGTAACGGGGGATCTTCAGACCCACTAGGTACTTGACCTGGACAGTTAAAATGGTGCAAGAGGCTCCGGTCGCGAAGCCATCCAGCATTGGCGCAGAGAGGTACACCGAGACGAAGCCCAGCCTGAGGACGGCCATCAGAACCTGGAGGGAACCAGACATTAATGGGACACATGAGAAGAGACGCTACCTTAACGTTTGGATTTGGTTAACAGGGTGTAAGATAAACGAACCTGATAAACTCCAGCCAGGAACGTCACCGCCGTCGCAATGCTGATGGCGTAGCACTCCTTTCCACAGTCCACATCAAAAACCCTCACAGTGAGGTTCTCCGCCGTCTCACTGCCGTTCCACCTGGCCGGTGGGGTGCTTTGCTTGTCGCTCAGGTCGAACCCCGCCAAATAGACCTCCCGGTCGACCACCTGTCCTATCATTAAACTCATCAGGCTGAAGATTCCAACCGAGACGTGTCTGGACGTGCCCAAAAAAAAGTAGATGATGTTGGCAAAGAAGGACGTGTACAGGCCGTAAATGGGCTCCAGACCGGCGAGGAGGCAGTACGCGATGGCCTGAGGCACCAGGATGATGCCCACGATCAGCCCCGACATCACGTCCCCCCACACGTATTCCTTGAGCTTGTACTTTGGCAGCCATAGCAGAACCGGGAAGAACCCCGTCAGTGTCCTCTTCAGTCTGGGGCCCGAGCAGGACAGCCGGTGCACTTTGGCCCTGATGATGTCCGATGGCCTTTTGCTCAGAGGTTCTTTGCGTTTCAAGGGGCCCGTGTACAGAGCTTTAACCTCCTCCATGTCTCCTGATGTGTCCATGTGGGGGTCGGGTCCTTATCCTCGTCCCTTTATTGGAAGCAGAAAGTTCTTGATGAGTGAAAACCATCAGCAGCAACTCAGTATCTGTTTAAACCTTTAACGAAATCACTTTGATTAATGATGTGATTAATGATGATTGACTGACGTGTGATTGGTCCGGAGATCCTGATGAAACAATGACGTTGTTAACCTCATGAGGTTTATGGATATGGATGAGAGAGGAGAACGATGGGAACCAGACCTGATTTATTAGAGACTGGTGATTGTAAAGTTTATTGATGTACGTAATACAACAGGAACGCAGCCCAGGGCTTCGGCTACTAAACAAACGTCCAAAACGGTTTGGGACTCTCTGCACCCTTAAACCATACAAATGCATCGTCAGCAAAAAAACCCATGTCCTTCATCCATCTTAATGCATTTCTAATTATCTGTGAATAATTCAGGCTTATAGTAAATATTTTTAACTTCAACCACCAACAGCGCTGTAATAAAATGCGCATATAAAATCAGGCACCTGGCCAATCGTCTTTGACCGTTGTAAGCTTTCAACACTTTGGGGAAGTACCCAAACTGTGTTCCATAAAGATATAGTTGGTTATGTTTGGTGTGGACGAACAGGACAGGTCCAAACCAGATCCCTGACTTAAATACAGTGCAGCATCGGTGTCCAACATTGGTGTCTGACCGCATTTCTGCGAAAGTTCCACAACTTTACGGTCTTCTCGCAAGCTTTTAAAAAAGGTCTGATTGCAGTCACACTCTGATTTCATGTAAATCCACAAATCTGATCTAATCAATCAGACTAAACGTGTATTGATTGTATTTATTGAATTTAACACAATAGTTTTCATTCATTCATTATCTTCCGCTTTATCCTCTATTAGGGTCGCACGGGGGGGGGCAATCTATCGCTGGGCACACACACACAGACACACTCTATATGGGGCAATTTGGAGACCTCAATTGACTTGATCCATGTTTTTGGACTGTGGGAGGAAACCGGAGAACCCGGAGGAAACCCACGCGGACACGGGGAGGATATGGAAACTCCACCCAGATGGGGATTTGACCCGGGAATCCCTAGTGCTGAGAGGAGAACATGCTAAACCACTAAGCCACCGTGCCATCCTTTAATACAATAGTGATCCTTTCATTCATTATTTCCCGCTTTATTCTCTATTAGGGTCGTGGTGGGGTTCCCCATGTCCATCCAGGGGAGAACATTTCGGGCGCTGGGCAGATAGACCCAGGACAGGGGGGCAATCTATCACTGGGCACACACTCACTCACACAGACACACACACTCTATATGGGGCAATTTGGAGAACTCAATTGACTTGATCCATGTTTTTGGATTGTGGGAGGAAACCGGAGAACCCGGAGGAAACCCACACGGACACGGGGAGGACATGGAAACTCCACCCAGATGGGGATTTGACCCAGGAATCCCTAGTGCTGAGAGGAGAACATGCTAAACCACTGAGCCACCGTGCCATCCTTTAATACAATAGTAATATTTAATAAATTCAATCCACAGAATTTAAAAGACTTACCGAAACAACACAAGCTGCCGGATCCTCAGAAAAGGTCAGGGCTTTACCTCGGGCTTTACCTCGGATTTCACTTCGGTACCTCGGGCTTCACCTCGGTCGGCTCTCGCATACGTTCTATCAGAGAGAACTCTGTGGCCGATTCGTGGTTTATAAAGTGTGCGGCGTGGCGTCGCTGCACACGGGGAGCGTACTGTTCATCAGACCCTGCAGGTTTTATAGTCCGGGGAGGAGTCGGCCCTCCGCTCGGGGCTTTAACGGAGTGATAGTGTTTCATCATGAGGGCAAAGGGTAACGTGTGTTTTTGGTGTTGCCTCCTGCACACGTGCTGGCGGTGTTTATTTAACCTGATGTCACTCGGCGACATAAATCACCTGAAGTCTCACCGTCTGACTTTAATAACGGGTTCACTTCACTTCACCTCGAGCTTGCTTATTAACCCGGCTTACGAAAGCTCGACTCACGTCTGAGCGCCGCGTCGCGTCATTTTGGGTAATTGTATGAGTTTAGTGTTGTGGGAACAGTTTGGGGAAGGCCTGTGACTGTGTTCACGCTGCACAGTGTGGTTTTTGAGGTTTATAACGTATTTTTGGTGATTATGGTGTGGAATAACTGGACTGGTTTAATATTTAAGACGGATATGTTGGGGGTGTTTTTATTTATTTTTTTAGATTTTTTAGATGTTTTTTGATGGTATGAATGGTGTTTACAGCTTATAAGCTTTGGATGTGAATCTGATCAGTGAAAGACAAAACTCAGATTAGACAGAATGCCATGGTATAGACGTAGAGACAGAACTGCACGCAGAACGGACAGTGAGATCGGACCTATAGTTCCAGATTAGACCGCACGCTTCCATCGGTTCCCATCAGCCTCAGATCGCTGGACGTACCCACGGACGCTGGATTTATCACGGCATGGAAACCATAAGAGACTCACCCTCATCCCGGGACGCAGGACGAGCCGTGTGGCGTGTCCGTGCCATGCTGTCCTCACCATGGCTTCCCGCTATGGGGGGGGGGAATGCCGCGCCTGTCCGAGCTGCACGGCTCGCCAGCCAATCCGAGACAGATGGAGAGGGGAGGGGGGGGAGGGGCCTTTTGTCCTGATCGTCATGGAAACGGTGCCCCCAGCAGTCGCGGCTGAATGGATGTAGAAACGTCCCTGTGTAGGCTTTCCCATGAAAGATCCCACTGTTTCTTTAAAAGGAAAGGACGGATGAGGGCCTGGCTCACACTCGCAGTTCTAGTTCGTTCCATGAGTGCCGTCGTGGGTCGTGCACCGAGGTACGCTCATGCAGGGGCCTTCCCTAAACTGTCTTTAGACACCTGTGGAAGTGGGATTGAATGAACCCCCTGATGTCAGTGGTTCTGGGGTCTGTTCTAATACTGCTTCCGTTCATACTGTATGTCCAGAACCTTCATTAATGTTTGCTTGATGTTTTTTTCTTTTTTTTGGAGAATAAATGTAGCATTTAATAATGAAAACAAAACAAAGAATTTATATAAGTATTTAATTTTTTAAAATAAACATAAAAGACTGATGTAAATAGTAAATCAAACTTAACAAGTATTCACATGTCTTGCCTTATAACTGTTTTGGATCAGATCAGATTAGATCAGATTAGATTCAACTTTTTTTTCTCTTTTTTTTTTTTTTTGGAAAGATAAACAAAATACTTAGAACCACAATAACAATGAACATATTCCACTTTTCCTTTTAGCTTGATGTTTTTTAACATGTTCTAAGAAGAACATGACAAAACAAACTCTGAGGTTAATGTCTTCTTAATGTTTCTTCATCAGGTTTATACGCTTACTTATTATTTTAGGTCTTATGTTTTTTTGTCAAATCATCATCAACCATGAAAGCCGTTCATCTATAAACATTGACTAACTGGTTAATAATAACTATTCAGTCACTACTTTCCGGTGACCGTGTCCTTTTTTCATGTTAATGCATTTCTAAAGCTGTTTAAAGTTTATGTATTTATTTTTCTGTTTCCTCAGATCTGTATTGTGTGGACAGCCAATCACAGAGCACCTACACGGGTCTTCATCACATCCCCAAGATGGTCCAAGAGGTTGAGGTCAGGACTTTCTCCACACCAAATTCACTCATCTGTTCTGTGGAGCTTTTTTCATCATGATAAAACAAGACATATGGGCCTTCCCCAAACTGTTATGTCAGCTTAAATGAATGGGACTCAATGCAACGACTGATTTAAAGTTGGTTCCTCAGACCTTATTTTGATATCGTGTATATATATATATATATATATATACCTACATGTCAGTGGGGTCCTATCCCGTCAGGTTCAGCTCATTAGGATTCCTCAGGGGAGCGAGGAGCAAACGGTGACTCGGGTTTGAGAAGTGTTCCAGTTCCTACTAAATCCTTTTTGGAAGTTTTTAAAGCGTTTTTGTGTCCGGCCCATTTGTTACCCGGGGTTTGAATATCAGCCCAGCAGCCTCTGTCTGCCCCGCAGTTCTGGTAGATTTACTGAACGCACATTAGCATTTCCAAAGAGCAAACAGCCGACGCCCGCGTTCCCTACAAAACACGCCAAAGCTGAAGTTTTGTTTGAAAAAAAATATTTATTGTCACAGACAGACCTTCCCTTTGAGGCGGCGGGTTTAATTTCTTACTCTCGTAATCTTCTATCAGTCGACTCCTTGGCTTCGTTTGGTCACAGCTTGCTTTAAAAAAAACCTCGATTATAAACCTCAGCAAGCTCCTGCGGAACACAACGAGGACCGTTTGGGGTGGATACCACAGCGGGGCTGTTACTGGGGGTGGGGGTCATTCTGTAGGACTCACCTGACTGCAGGACGGGTTTGAACTGACCCGTCATGCAGATCTCGTCCTGTTTCTTGCGCACGACGCGCTGGAGGGCGGGGGTCAGGCCGCGAGGGTTCCGGGAGAACACCAGGGCGTAGCCGTCGTCACACGTGCCGTCGTCCTTCAGCGTCCTGCACGCGTAGGTGATGGCGTAGTTGTCGTAGTCAGTGTCAATCACCCAGTAGTTGTCCCCTGTGTGGATGGACGGTAACCATGGGATACGGAATCTGTCTGTCGCGCTGTAATCTGTATATGAGCTTTAAACTCACCTCCGCTCGACAGGTAGCTGGCCAAACCCTGGTAGTTCATGAACATCTTGCCAGGGGTGCTGGGGTCGGGCACCGTGTACTGAGCGGCCATGTCCGCACACACCACCCAGAATCTGAACGCAGACAACAACTGCTCTATATAACGTGGTTATAAAACCGCCGGTTGATGTTTCCCAGAAAAACCTGTCCACTCACCCGAACAGAGTGACCCGGCCCTTGGATGAGGCGGTCATGGAGCCATCATCGTCCACAGTGTACTCGGCCGAGATGTTGTCCTGCAGGAAGAGTCCCTCGGGGTCCTTCTTCTGCTGAGCGTACCACTTCCCGGCATACTGAGGAGACACAACGCGACGGGTTCAGACGGGTTGGCCGTCCCGCATTGGTCACTTGCATTCAGTGGACATGTGGACTCACCCGTTTGGAATCGAAGTCCTTCTTCACCAAGAAGCTGTCCACCTCGCAGGCGGCCGACCAGCAGCGCTCCACGCAGCACAGGAGGGTCAGCAGCAGGGCCAGCCTGTGGTTCTCCATTCTGCAACACAGATCTGTTTATCACCGAGAAACCTTCAGAAACCCGACCTGCCGTCCGGACGGTCAGCGTTTAGAGGATCGGAGGGCAGGAATGAGAACGTCTCCGCCGAGCTCTGCGGTCCCCATTCCTCCGGCCCTCTTTATACCCGCGCGGCAGACGGGCTTATTGATTATTTTCCTTTCTTGTTACTAAATAAGGTGCTTAGGATAATCCGGCTGTAGAAATCCGCAGTGTAATCTGGCTTCTTGCTCGATCCTTCAGATGCTCGCTGTGAAAACAAGAACAGCTTTTACGTAACACTTGAGGGCGCACTGATTATACGAACGAAAAAAACTTGAGGGGGGTGCACATACGGCTGCGTTTTAAGTTTATTCTATTGATTTTTACGTTTAAAAAAAATTTCTTTTACTTTAAAACTTAATGTTATACAGTATATACCAGTATATACTCTGCTCCATCTCTCTGGAACAACCTCCCTATCCAAATTCGCAATATTGACCGTCTATCAACCTTTAAATCCCAGATCACAACCCACCGCTTTACAACTGCATGTTCCTCATTTTCACTGCACATTTTTGCGATCGTGAATGATTGTATTTTAATCTGTTTGTCTGATTTTATTTTATTTTATCCCCTTTTATATCGTGTCCCTTTTAACTTTTGTACGGTGTCCTTGAGTGCCCTGAAAGGCACCATTTATAAATAAAATGCATTATTATTAATATTATTATTATTCATTCATTCATTCATTATCTCCCACTTCATCCTCTATTAGGGTCGCGGTGGGGTTCCCCATGCCCATCCAGGGGAGAACATCTCGGGCGCTGGGCAGATAGACCCAGGACAGGGGGGCAATCTATCACTGGACACACACTCACTCACACAGACACACTCTATATGGGGCAATTTTGAGAATTTAATTGACTTGATCCATGTTTTTGGACTGTGGGAGGAAACCGGAGAACCCGGAGGAAACCCACGCAGACACAGGGAGAACATGGAAACTCCACCCAGATGGGGATTCGAACCGGGAATCCCTAGTGCTGAGAGGCGAACGTGCTAAACCACTAAGCCACCGTGCCGCCTATTATTATTATTATTCACACACACCTCTCTCAAACAATGTTTGTACTGTACAACAGTATGGGGACACCTATAGGAGCTTCCATGTCATTACATTCTACAGGATTTTAAAGTTTGGCGAAATTTTTGATTAAAATTGTATCCTAAGGAGCACGTGAGAGGTCAGACACTGATGTTGGACCAGAGGGCCTGGCCTGCACTCGCTGGATTTGTTATCCAAATGTGTTGTATTGGATGGAGTTAAGGCATGTTCTCCTCTCAGCGCCAGGGATTCCCGGTTCGAATCCCCATTTGGGTGGAGTTTCCATGTCCTCCCCGTGTCCATGTGGGTTTCCTCCAGGTTCTCTGGTTTCCTCCCACAGTCCAAAAACATGAATCAAGTCAATTAAGTTCTCCAAATTGCCCCATATAGAGTGTGTGCGTGTGTGTCCAGCGATAGATTGCCCCCCTGTCCTGGGTGTATCTGCCCAGCGCCCGAAACGTTCTCCCCTAGATGGGCATGGGGAACCCACCCCCATAACCCTAGTAGAGGATAAAGCGGAAGATAATGAATAAATGAATGGATGGAGTTGAGGTCAGGGTTCGCACCCCTGCACACAGATCCCTAAACTGTTTCCACAATATGATGCTGCTATGGAGGCGCATCCCGTCAGGAGCCCCTGCACCAGCTCTGCACCCCCACACGCTGCCATATCCCCCCCATCACCCCTCAGAATGCATCATCAGACGTCCCGTCCGTTATCTGTCAAGTTAAAATAGATTTTTAATCATCTCTCGGGCGAACATCATCAGTGGGCCTTTTTAAATTTATCGAACCCGTTAGAGGAACGTCTGGCGGCCGCCTCTGTTAGGCAACGTGACCCGATGCTGACCCCCCCGGTGACGTATCGCTTTACTCCACCGTAATCTCACCGTGACTGGCCAAAATTCTGTCACCTGAGTGGCATTAGGATTACACCAGCCAATCGGAGAGTGTCCTCAAAGGCGTGGGGCAACTCAAAATAAGGGGTTTATATAAACGAAAGCCGCCGTGTTTGGCTTGGGGCAGTTGATGAGGTGAATGCAGGCTGCATTTTAAGCAAAGTCTGGTTTTTAAGGAGCGTAATCCACGTTTAAATAAAACCTTGTTGAGCTGTAGGGTTGTATTGCTTTTAAATTTTTATTCAAGGCTCATGTATACGGTGTCTTGGGATTTATAAACGGGACCAATCTGGATTTGGAGCTTTTTTTAGACGAGTTTAAACAGGATTTCAAGTTCTTTTTTGTTTTTCTGCTATTTTTAGCTCTTGACCTGAAATGCATCGTGTTTCCCGACTTCATGCAAACTGTTCTAACAACGTTGAAAGAAAAAAATCTCTAAAAATAAAAAAGAGCGCTTCATTTTATATCCCTGCTGTAATTAAAGTAAGTGAACCACTTACGGAGCTGACTCACGGAACTGAATGATTCAGAGGAGTGTCTCCATTTTCAATTAATAATTATTCAATCAGTTATTAAACTATCCATCCATCATCTTCCGCTTTGTCCTATATTGGGGTCGTGGGGGGCCGGAGGGGGGGGGAGGGGGGTTCCCCCATGCCCATCCAGGGGAGAACGTTTCGGGCGCTGGGCAGATACACCCAGGATAGGGGGGCAATCTATCGCTGGGCACACACTCACTCACACAGACACACTCTTTATGGGGCAATTCGGAGAACTCAACTGACTTGATCCATGTTTTTGGACTGTGGGAGGAAACCGGAGAACCCGGAGGAAACCCACGCGGACACGGGGAGGACATGGAAACTCCACCCAGATGGGGATTTGAACTGGGAATTCCTAGTGCTGAGAGGAGAACGTGCTAAACCACTAAGCCACCGTGCCGCCCCAGTTATTAAACTATCATTTAAAATTTAAAGCAAACTCTGGGGTGGCAGGGTGGCTTGGTGTTTTGCATGTTCTCCTCTCAGTGCTGGGGATACAGGTTTGAATACCATTCTTTGTGGACGTTCCATGTTCTCCCTGTGTCCGTGTGGGTTTCCTCGGGTTCCCCGGTTTAGTCCAAAAACAAGGATTCAAGGTAAATTGAATGCTCTAAATTGCCCCTATATAGTGTGTGAGTGGGTGAGTGTGTGCCCAGCAACACATTGACATCCTGTCCTGGGTGTATCTGTCCAGCGCCCAAAATGTTTTCCCTTGGATGGGCATGGGGAACACCCCCCCCACCCCACACACACAAGACCTTTATAGAGGATAAAGCGGAAGATAACAAATAAATTAAACTCTGTTAACGTTGCTTTATTTAAAAAAACAAAGTCTGTTTATATCTGTAGATTGAACTCTTCTGCTCCCTACTGGACATTGTATACATTACAACAAGCAACGCTCCACTAACATTTGCCTTGTTGACGATACACATTAAATCTAAAGAAATCGAATTTTATTAGATTTTAATGTAATAGACGTCATTTGTCTCCGTCTGCTGTTTGTGTCCACTGTGGATCTGCTTATAAATGAGGTTCGAGCTCATTAACATAGTGTGTAAATGAACATGCAGTGTGTAAATCAGACCTGTCTGTCTGTCTGTGTTTTTTAATTGGACAGACACTTATCTATACACTTATGTCTATATATCAGACACTGTATATGTCTAATAAAGGGGACGTTGGTTCCCTGGCCATGCTGAAGGCCTCATGCTTACCGGAGCTCACTGAGAGGTGTGGAGCTTCTCAGGTGGCTCTAATCCCCCTGACCTTTTGCTTAAGATGGATACTGGCTCTTTATTTAGATATGAGTTCTGAATTCACGGGATTATTCTTACAATCACCTCGTTCACGCGCCGGGTTTATAGTTCAGTATTAATTTGTTGTGGAATTTCTACGTAAATATGTGGACGAACTGTGTGGAGTGTGATGTTTAGAACTTTACTTTAGAACATTATTTTTATTATTTAAAAAAAAAATTCTCATATAAATTCAGGGCGGCACGGTGGCTTAGTGGTTTAGCATGTTCTCCTCTCAGCGATAGGGATTCCCGGTTTGAATCCCCATCTGGGTGGAGTTTCCATGTTCTCCCCATGTCCGCGTGGGTTTCCTCCGGGTTCTCCGGTTTCCTCCCCCAGTCCAAAAACATGGATCAAGTCAATTGAGTTCTCCGAATTGCCCCATATAGAGTGTGTGTGTGAGTGAGTGTGTGTTTAGCGATGGGTGTATCTGCCCAGCGCCCGAAACGTTCTCCCCTGGATGGGCATGAGGAAACACCCCCCCCACACACACACCCCGCAACCCTAATAGAGGATAAAGGGGGAGATAATGGATGGATGGACGGACGTATCAATGCACATATCCTCGACGGGGAAAGCATGTTTATATGATGAGCGTCCGTTACGGAGACAAATATATTAATAACATTTTTAAAAATGAATGGGATTAAATGAGCTGTTTTATTATTTGTATGTTTCAGACTTTTATTTCGGGGTTTTCTGACGTCTTGTCATCGCGCTCAGCAGCTCGTATCCGTCCTCCTGGCAGAAGGAACGGCGAGGCGAGGACCCGGGTGCTGAGATAATCAGCTAGTGTCCAGGCTAAATAGGGCTTAGCCATGAGGAGTGTGTATTTTAATAAGGACGTGAGGAGCTCGCAAAGGTCACAAAGGCCTGGAGAGGCACGAGGGGGACGGAGTGGGACGCAGCTCATTTCGAGGTCTCCTGCGTTTTGTGGCGTCCCAGTGTGGGTCCTTTGGAAGCTGCTCGTCTGCCGTTGATGCTGAGAAGAAGGAGGAGAAAGGATAAAGTGAGCGGATGGAGGCAGTGGGTCAGCTGATCAGTTTTGCATGATCAGATCCCGCTTCACCTTCAGGATTATTTGGGAAGCACCCTCTGCTGACGTCCGGATCTCCCCGCCGCCGCCGCTCCGCTGTTGTTCTGCCGCTTTGTCACGGCATGTGCTGCGGCTTCGCCCTCCTGCTGTAGACCGATCCGAATCGGGACTCCGCTGAAGCTGTTCGCAGCCCAAACATGAGTGTGAGGAGCCAAGACGTGGAGAAGTTCCTGGACGGAAACCCAGACTTCGCCAAGAGGTACTTCGAGAGAAAGCTGAAAGCCGGCACCGTGGCCTCGGCCATGGGCATCCCCGAGTCGAAGGTGGACGTGGACTCCTTCAGGCAGATGTGCCAGGTGGAGGAGGGGGCCATCTTCTACGATCTGATCCGGGACATGCAGGAGAACGTCAACATGGAGAAGGTCATCTTCAAAATCCTGAAACGGCTCAGCGCCCTGCTGCACGCCGAGTACCTCAGCCTCTTCATGTACAGGCAGAGGAACGGCGTGGCCGAGCTGGCCACCCGGCTCTTCAACGTCGGCGCCGGCTCCAGGCTGGAGGACTGCGTGGTTCCCCCCGACGCCGAGATCGTGTACCCTTTGGACATCGGTATAGTCGGCCACGTCGCCCAGTCCAAGAAGACCATGAACGTGAAGGACGTCAGAGAGGTAGGACACGGCCCTCGCGTTACAGACAGACTGTTTATTTCACAGTTTTACCCTCTGCCGACTTCATGACCTTTAATAAGCGTGTGTTTTAATAGAAACACGGATGGTCATCCTGCAGATGCAGCTCGCAGGACGACGAAATCCTCTTGACATAATCCATTTATTCCTATATGTCATGTCCCTTCCACACGGGGGATTATTTCAGCCGGGCCTTTTTAGATTCAGCAATACGGCCTGCGAGACACAAACAGATCGTACATATCGTATCGCTTAATCGCACGGATCAATAAAAAAACTCTAGTCTTTAAGCCAAACCTGCATTATAAACCTAAACTTTACTAATTCATCCCCCATTATCTTCCACTTTTTCCTCTATCAGGGTCGCGCGCGGGGGGAAGGGGGGGGGGTTTCCCCATGCCCATCCAGGGGAGAACGTTTCAGGCGCTGGGCAGATAATCCCTGGACAGGACGCCAATCTATTGCTGAACACACAGACACACTCTATATGGGGCAATTTGGAGAACTCAATTGACTTGATCCATGTTTTTGGACTGTGGGAGGAAACCGGAAAACCCGGAGGAAACCCATGCGGTCACGAGGAGAACATGGAAACTCCACCCAGATGGGGATTCGAACCAGAAATCCCTAACGCTGAGAGGAGAACATGTTAAACACTGAGCCACCAATTATTATTATTATTGGCAGCACGGTGGCTTAGTGGTTTGGCATGTTCTCCTCTCAGCGCTAGGGATTCCCGGTTCGAATCCCCATCTGGGTGGAGTTTGCATGTCCTCCCCGTGTCCACGTGGGTTTCCTCCGGTTTCCTCTCACAGTCCAAAAACATGGATGAAGTCAATTGAGTTCTCCAAATTTCCCCATATAGAGTGTGTCTGTGTGAGTGAGTGTGTGCCCAGCGATAGATGGCCCCCTGTCCTAGGTCTATCTGCCCAGCGCCCGAAACGTTCTCACCTGGATGGGCATGGGGAACCACCCCCCCCCCCCCGCGACCCTGATATAGGATAAAAGCGGAAGGTAATGAATTAATGAATGAATTATTATTATTATTATTATTATTTTTATTCATCACAGAGCAGCCACTTCAGTCCGTTCGTGGACGAGCTGACGGAACACGCCACCAGAAACATCCTGGCCACGCCCATCATGAACGGGAAGGACGTGGTGGCGGTGATCATGGCCGTCAACAAATCCAGTGGAGCCTGTTTCACGGACGAGGACGAGGACGTGAGGACGCTCTCGTAACGTTAACGTCGGCCGGCTGCTGCACGCCGTGCTTTTTTTAATTTGTTGTTTTTCCATCGCAGCTTTTTTTAAAGTATCTGAAAGTCGGCACTTTGAACCTGAAGATCTATCACCTGAGCTACCTGCACAACTGCGAGACACGCAAAGGCCAGGTGAGCGCGCGGTGGGCGGAGCCTCACGTCACTCCGTTACATCACTGACGTCCCTCACGACGCGGGGCCGCAATTGGTTCATTACTCACAACATTGAGACAATTTTATGCAAAAAAATATTACAGCATACATACAGGGGTGGGCGGCATGGTGGCTTAGTGTTTGGCATGTTCTCCTCTCAGCGCCAGGGATTCCCGGTTCGAAACCCAGGGGGGGGGGGGGGGGGGGGGGGGGGGGGGGGGGGGGGGGGGGGGGGGGGGGGGGGGGGGGGGGGGGGGGGGGGGGGGGGGGGGGGGGGGGGGGGGGGGGCCCTAATAGAGGATAAAGCGGAAGATGTCCTAGGACAGTGCGCCAACCTATCACTGGACACACACTCACTCACACACACACACACACACACACACACTCACTCTATATGGGGCAATTTGGAGAACTTAATTGACTTGATCCATGTTTTTGGACTGTGGGAGGAAACCGGAGAACCCGGGGGAAACCCACGTGGACACGGGGAGGAAATGGCAACTCCACCCAGATGGGGATTTGAACTGGGAATCTCTAGTGCTGAGAGGAGAACATGCTAAAGCACTAAGCCACCGTGCCGCCACCACTAATTCAGTAAAGAAAAATATATATCATTCATTTATTATCTCCCGCCTTATCCTCTATTAGGGTCGTGGTGGGGTTCCCCATGCCCATCCAGGGGAGAACGTCTCGGGCGCTGGGCAGATAGACCCAGGACAGGGCGCCAATCCATCGCTGGACACACACTCACTTACACAGTCACACTCTATATAGGGCAATTTTGAGAATTCAATTAACTTGATCCATGTTTTTGGACTGTGGGAGGAAACTGGAGAACCCGGAGGAAACCCACGCAGACACGGGGAGGACATGGAAACTCCACCCAGATGGGGATTCGAACCGGGAATCCCTAGTGCTGAGAGGAGAACATGCTAAACCACTAAGCCACCGTGCCGCCGCCACTAATTCAGTAAAAAAATAAATATATAAGTGCAAAACAAACATGTTTTGAGGTCGAGGCGTTGCTTTAATCGTTGCAATATCTATAAAAACTATAAAACATTTAAAATGTTTTGATGTTGTGCATGTTTGTAAAAGCGTGACCTGTCCCCGTCCCGTTGCACAGCTGCTCCTGTGGGCGGCTAACAAAGTGTTTGAGGAGCTGACCGACATCGAGAGGCAGTTTCACAAAGCCTTATACACGGTGCGAGCCTACCTCAACTGCGACCGCTACTCCGTCGGCCTGCTGGACATGACCAAGGAGAAGGAGTTCTTCGATATCTGGCCCGTGCTGATGGGAGAACAGCCACCGTATTCGGGACCCGTCACCCCCGACGGCAGAGTAGGTACCCCGCCGACCCCGGCGCCGGATTTCTGCTGGCCTCGGGTAAACCGGGCGGCTCACGAGTTTCTTCACGTTGCAGGAAATCATCTTCTATAAGGTCATCGACTACATACTGCATGGAAAGGAGGACATCAAAGTCATACCGTGAGCCCCGCTCTGCTGACTCTGCTTTTTCAGAACCATCACTGGTTTCATTAAAAATAAAAAAAAAAGCTTTATGTAACACGTGTCTGTATGTAAATGTATATCTCTCAATTAGAAATCCAGCCGCGGATCACTGGGCGCTGGCCAGCGGGTTACCCACCTACGTCGCCGAGAGTGGATTCGTAAGTCTTTGCGTTTGTGGATGTGAGAAAACAGCCACATCAGCAAAAAAATCTGTGTTTAAACAGTTTCTTTACAAAAAAACTAAAAATTTTTACAATTTTCAGAGACCTTTGGATCTTTAATTACACTTGGTTTCCATTCCTTTTTTTTTTTTTTTACTGTATTTTTGGCATTTTTGATATTAAAACATTAAAATCACAGGACTGTGATGTTATCTCAACGTCGTTACAGGAAACAGATGGATAATTATTAATAACCTGATTAATTTCTCTCGTGTTCAGATCTGCAACATCATGAATGCCCCAGCAGAGGACATGTTTAAATTTCAGGTAATCCCCCCCCCCCCCACTGACAGTCATTATGAATCCTAATAAGCCTAAAACACCAAGAAGCAGGCATCAAGTCAATGGACTTCTGTAGTTTTAATTGTTAATAACGGGTCACGGTGGCACGGTGGCTTAGTGGTTTAGCATGTTCTCCTTTCAGCACTAGGGATTACCGGTTCAAATCCCCATCTGGGTGGAGTTTCCATGTTCTCCCTGTGTCTGCGTGGGTTTCCTCCGGGTTCTCCGGTTTCCTCCCACAGTCAAAAAACATGGATCAAGTCAATTGAGTTCTCCAAATTGCCCCATATATAGTGTGTCTGTGTGAGTGAGTGTGTGTCCAGCGATAGATTGGCGTCCTGTCCTGGGTCTATCTACCCAGCGCCCGAGACGTTCTCCCCTGGATGGGCATGGGGAACCCCCCCGCGACCCTAATAGAGGATGAAGCGGGAGATAATAAATGAATGAATGAAAAATACAGGTCACATGATCACCACATCATCTGTACACGGCTGTCCTACACTGTTGATGCTGGAAGAGGATGGGTCCCCCACTGAGCCTCGGTCCTCACAAGGTTTCTTCCTTAAGATATCAACATAACGGGAAGTTTTGTCTTGCCGCTGTCTCTTGGTCTCGCTCTTTGGGGGTTTAAAGGTTTAGAACTCTGTAAAGCTGCTCTGTGACGACGTACGATTGTAAAAAACACTCTTAATAAATGACTTGATCTTGAACTTGTGATGCTCTTCTGGACCGATGGACAGGCATGTCCCACAGTGAACGCTGCAAGTCCAGAGTCGAGTTGGTTAATGGTCCTGTAGGTGTGATGTGTTGGTGTTCCGTAATGTCCCTGTGCCTGTGTGTGTGCAGTCAGAGGCTCTGGACAGCAGTGGCTGGACCATAAAGAATGTCCTGTCTCTGCCCATCGTCAACAAGAAGGAGGAGATCGTGGGCGTGGCCACGTTCTATAACAGGAAGGACGGAAAGCCGTTCGACGAGCAGGACGAGCAGCTGATGGAGGTAGGATCGATCGAGCTCGGCTTTGGGACGGCGTTCGGCCGATCTGAACCCGCTCACCGTGTCCCTCTGACCCGATGTCCCAAGGCTCTGACCCAGTTCCTCGGCTGGTCAGCGCTGAACACCGACACCTACGACAAGATGAACAAACTGGAGAACAGGAAGGACATCGCTCAGGACATGGTGCTCTACCACGTCAAGTGTCGGGACGACGAGATCCAGGACATCCTGGTAGGATTCCGTCCCTCTGTCTTTATGCCGATTGAATTTGAAACACCCATCGGCGGCGAGCGTGTAAAATGTTTGTCGTATGTTAATGATGTCCAGAAAACCCGGGAATATTTCGGGAAGGAGCCACGGGACTGCGAGGAGGACGAACTGGGACAGATCCTGGTAAATAGTCCTTTTTCTCCTTTAATTGTGAATGCCACCCGCCCCAATTTTTCCAAAGTGTGACGGCAGTGTAAGGGTGTGGCTTAGTGTGTATTCTATCTGATTGCTATCAATCGGAAGGTTATGGGTTCGAATCCCAGGTCCACTAAAGTTACCAACGTGGGTTTTTAAGCTCGCTTTGGAAAAAGTCATCAGTTAATGACCAAATGTAATTTAATTACGGGGGGGGGGTCCCCATGCCCAACCAGGGGAGAAAGTTTCGGGCGCTGGGCAGATACACCAAGGACAGGGGGGTGATCTATCGCTGGGCACACACTCACACACACACACACACTCTATATGGGGCAATTTGGAGAATTCAATTGACCTTGATCCAAGTTTTTTGGACTGTGGGAGGAAACCGGAGAACCCGGAGGAAACCCACACGGACACGGGGAGAACATGCAAAATGAACCGGGAATCCCTAGTGCTGAGAGGAGAACATGCTAAAACACTAAGCCACCATGCCGCCCGTAATTCATTCATTAATTATCTTCTGCTTTATCCTCTATTGGGGGGGGGGGGGTTCCCCATGCCCATCCAGGGGAGAACGTTTCGGGTGCTGGGCAGATACACCCAGGACAGGGCACCAATCTATCACTGGGCACACACTCACTCACACTGTATATGGGGCAATTTGGAGAACTCAATTGACTTGATCCATGTTTTTGGACTGTGGGAGGAAACCGGAGAACCCGGAGGAAACCCACGCAGACACGGGGAGAACATGGAAACTCCACCCAGATGGGGATTCGAACCAGGAATCCCTAGCGCTGAGAGGAGAACATGCTAAACCACTAAGCCACCTATTAAGCCGCCCATAATGTAATGTAATCTAGAACCTAGTCCTAAATGTCTGGATTATTAATTCCATCCTTTAATGATTTAATTCTGATTATCGATCTGCAGAAAAAGGTTCTTCCAGGGAAGAACAAGTTTGAGATCTATGAGTTCCGCTTCTCAGACTTCGACTGCACGGAATTGGAGCTGGTGATGTGCGGGATCCAGATGTACTACGAAGTCGGAGTGGTGAAGAAGTTCCAGATTCCACAAGAGGTCATTACGTTCTACAATTAAAGAGGATTAAAGTTCATATGTTAATGACTTTAAACCCATCCATCCATTCAGCCATTATCTTCCACTTTCCCATGTTCATCAATGGGGCAATGAGAAGAACGTTTTGGGCGCTGGGCAGATACACCCAGTACAGGGCACCAATCTATCACACTGCCCCAAACATAAACCCACACTCTATATGGGGCAATTTGGAGCATTCGGTTTACCTTTGATCCATTAAAACTCCACCCAGATCAGACCTGGATCCCAGAGAGGAGAACATGCCGCCGTGCCACCCCACTTTAAACCCATATATATATATAATTTAGTGGCATGGTGGCTTAGTGCTTTAGCATGTTCTCCTCTCAGCACTAGGAATTCCTGGATCGAATCCCCATCTGGGTGGAGTTTCCACGTTCTCCCCGTGTCTGCGTGGGTTTCCTCCGGGTTCTCCGGTTTCCTCCCACAGTCCAAAAACATGGATCAAGTCAATTGAGTTCTCCAAATTGCCCCATATAGAGTGTGTGTCTGTGTGAGTGAGTGTGTGCCCAGTGATAGATTGCCCCCCTGTCCTGGGTCTATCTGCCCAGCGCCCGAAATGTTCTCCCCTGGATGGACATGGGGAACCCCACTGCGACCCTAATAGAGGATAAAGCGGGAGATAATGAATGAATGAATCTAATTTCCACACATCCACCTTACAGCTCCACCTTGTGGATGTTGAATCAATGACAGTAGGACAGTTTCAATTGGTGGATCACATCCATCCATCCATTATCTTCCGCTTTATCCTCTATTAGGGTCGCGGGGGGGGGGGGGTGTCCATCCAGGGTAGTACGTTTCGGGCGCTGGGCAGATAGACCCAGGACAGGGGGGCAATCCATCACTGGGCACACACTCACTCACACAAACACACTCTATATGGGGCAATTTGGAGAACTCAATTGACTTGATCCATGTTTTTGGACTGTGGGAGGAAACCGGAGAACCCGGAGGAAACCCACGGGGAGAACATGGAAACTTTGGCAGATCACTATAGAGTAAAACCTGCTCTGTGGGGGTCCCCTGGGGGCCCCTCCCTTCCTTTGTTGGTCAGGTCCTGGTGCGGTTCATGTACTCGGTGAGTAAAGGCTACAGGAGGATCACCTACCACAACTGGCGCCATGGCTTCAACGTGGGGCAAACCATGTTCACGTTGCTGACGGTACGTCACATGACCTCCGTTTGCTGTTCTCATATAAATACACATGTTAATGTGTGTGTGTGTGTGTGTGTGTTTGGGGGGGGGGCAGACGGGGCAGCTGAAGCGCTACTACACCGATCTGGAAGTCATGGCCATGATCACGGCGGGATTCTTACACGACATCGATCACCGTGGCACCAACAACCTCTACCAGGTCAAGTGAGTCAGCACTTAACATCTCCGTCCCTGTGATGTCACAGTCTGATCGGCCAATCACGCGACGGCGGCGTGATACTCAAGATCACGGTCGTTTCCTCCTGTGCCTTTAAAATGTGAGCTCAGTGGGTTCGCCGGAGCGCTCCACCTCAACGCAGGACGGGCCCGTGTTTGAGATTTGGTATGTTCTCCTGAAGTTAGATGAGCCCTAGTTTCAAACTGTGTCCACACGGCATGAAGCACACATTCATTCATTCATCCATTATCTTCTGTTTATCCTCTATTAGGGTCGCGGGGGGGGGTTCCCCATGCCCATCCAGGGGAGAACGTTTCGGGCGCTGGGCAGATACACCCAGGACAGGGGGGCAATCTATCGCTGGACACACACTCACTCACACAGACACACTCTATATGGGGCAATTTGGAGAACTCAATTGACCTTGATCCATGCTTTTGGACTGTGGGAGAAAACAGGAGAACCCGGAGGAAACCCACACAGACATGGAAATTCCACTCAGATGGGAATTCGAACCGGGAATCCCTAGTGCTGAGAGGAGAACATGCTAAAGCACTAAGCCACCGTGCCACCCTATGAAGCGCACAGTTGTTGCCGATACTAAATCAAAGCCCTTTGATGATAAAGGTTCCGTCCTGATACTTTCGGTCTTTTGGGGAACCGCGTCGGGCCGTTTCCCGTTTGATTTTCATTTCCTTCCGAAGCTGTGCGCCCGCAGGCGGCGCCGTTGCGTCTGCGCCGTTGCGTCTGCGCCGTTGCGTCTGCGCCGTTGCGTCTGCGCCGTTGCGTCTGCGCCGTTGCGTCTGCGCCGTTGCGTCTGCGCTCGTCTCACCGCCGTGCCCGTGTTATTGTTTCATTTACTCGCAGATCCCAGAATCCCCTGGCGAAGCTGCACGGCTCGTCCATCCTGGAGAGACATCATTTAGAATTCGGCAAGTTCTTACTCGGCGACGAGGTAAAGCCAGACGTAGTGGAATCGTCCCGCAGAGCATGCTGGGATAGCGACGGCTGAGACGTCTGTCCTGTCTTTTAGACCTTGAACATCTTCCAGAACCTGAACAGGAGGCAGACGGAGCACGTGTTCCACCTGATCGACATCGCCATCATCGCCACCGACCTCGCCCTCTACTTCAAGTGAGCGCCCACAGGGTCAAAGACGTTCATCGTCCTGTTGACCTTTAATCAAAACCAAAACTCCTCCCGCAGGAAGAGGACCATGTTCCAGAAGATCGTGGACCTCTCCGAGACGTACGAAGACGAGAAGAAATGGGTGGACTTTCTGTCTTTGGAAACAACAAGGAAGGAGATCGTGATGTAAGAAATGTCCATCCATCCATTATCTTCCACTTTGTGTACATTCCGGGCGCTGGGCAGGTGCACCCAGGACAGGGGGGCAATCCATCACTGGGCACACACTCACTCACACAGACACACTCTATATGGGGCAATTTGGAGAACTTAATTGACTTGATCCATGCTTTTGGACTGTGGGAGGAAACCGGAGAACCCGGAGGAAACCCACGCGGACACAGGGAGAAGATGGAAACTCCACCCAGATGGGGATTCGAACCGGAAATCCCTAGCACTGAGAGGAGAACATGCCAAACCACTTAGCCACCATGTTGCCCTGTAAGAAATATTCATTCATCTATTATCTTCTGCTTTATCCTCTATTAGGGTCGCGGGGGGGCGGGGGGGGGTTCCCCCATGCCCATCCAGGGGAGAACATTTCGGGCGCTGGGCAGATACACCCAGGACAGGGGGGCAATCTATCGCTGGGCACACACTCACTCACACACACACTCTATATGGGGCAATTTGGAGAACTCGATTGACCTTGATCCATGTTTTTGGACTATGGGAGGAAACCGGAGAACCCGGAGGAAACCCACGCGGACACGGGAAGGACATGGAGACTCCACTCAGATGGGGATTCGATCCGGGAATCCCTAGCGCTGAGAGGAGAACATGCCAAACCACTAAGCCACCGTGCTGCCCTGTAAGAAATATATTATTAATGAAGGAATACATGGCTTTGTTGAGGCCTATCCCGTCTGAAATGCTGGGTGATGAATCTCTAATGGAACCCACAGGGCCATGATGATGACGGCGTGCGATCTGTCCGCCATCACCAAACCATGGGAGGTCCAGAGCAAGGTCAGAGGTCGTACGGTTTAAAACCCAGTCCAACATGACAACCCCGGATATACAGTCATGACCGTGTGTTTCCTACAGGTGGCGCTCTTGGTAGCCGCTGAATTCTGGGAGCAGGGTGACTTGGAGAGGACCGTCCTGGAACAGCAGCCTATTGTGAGTCTCGCATACTAATGAGGACGCAGGATGGACATAAATGGACGCCTCTTAAGTTCTGTTTCTGTGACGCTTTCATTTTTCATTCATTCATTCATTATCTCCCGCTTCGTCCTTTATTAGGGTCGCGGGGGGGTTTCCCATGCCCATCCAGGGGAGAACGTTTCGGGCGCTGGGCAGATAGACCCAGGACAGGATGCCAATCCATCGTTGGACACACACTCACTCACACATACACACTCTATATGGGGCAATTTGGAGAATTCAATTGACTTGATCCATGTTTTTGGACTGTGGGAGGAAACCGGAGAACCCGGAGGAAACCCACACGGACACGGGGAGAACATGGAAACTCCACCCAGATGGGGATTCGAACCGGGAATCCCTAGTGCTAAGAGGAGAACATGCTAAACCACTAAGCCACCGTGCTGCCCGCACTTTCATTTTTATTAATTGGATTTTACGTTTATATTGATATTGAACGTTTTTTAACCGTTTTTTTAGCTCACATAACTCACATATTAATAAATCTGTAGTGTTGATGAAAACGAAGGGTTTTTTTGTTCATGGTTCTGTTTTTTTGTCTTCGTAGCCCATGATGGACAGAAACAAGTCAGCAGAGTTGCCCAAACTTCAGTGCGGTTTCATCGACTTCGTCTGCACGTTCGTCTACAAGGTCTGATTTCAGTCAGCAATATCATCTGCATCATTTTAAAAAGTTGTTTTCAGTCGGCGGCACGGAGGCTTAGTGTTTGGCATGTTCTCCTCTCAGTGCTAGGGATTCCCGCTTCGAATCCCCATCTGGGTGGAGTTTCCATGTCCTCCCCGTGTCCGTGTGGGTTTTCTCCGGGTTTCCCGGTTTCATCCCACAGTCCAAAAACATGGATCAAGTCAATGGAGTTCTCCAAATTGCCCCATATAGAGTGTGTGTGTGTGTGTGTGAGTAATGGATTGCCCCCCTGTCCTGGGTGTATCTGCCCAGCGCCCGAGATGTTCTCCCCTGAATGGGCATTGGGACCCCCCCCCCCCATGACCCTAATAGAGGATAAAGCGGAAGATAATGGATGGATGTTTTTAGTCATTTTTAGTCTGGTGTCTGCTTGCACTTTGCATTATGAACACTAGGTGGAGCCAGAGAAACTTTTCTTTTTTTTTTTACAGATTATCAGTCTTATTTGCTTTTTTCTTCTTACTTTTGGTTTTGGATTTTAAATTGTATTCTGCATCACACGAACAAATATATGAACCAAAGTGTAGAGACACCCACACATTACACCTACAGGAGCATTTAGGACGTATCACCGAGTAATCATACATATACCCACGTTCCTGTGCAGGAGTTCTCCCGCTTCCATAAGGCCATTCAGCCCATGCTCGACGGCATTCTGAACAACAGGAAAGAGTGGAAGGCGCTGCAGGAGGCTTACGAAGCCAAGCTGAAGGCAGTGGAGGACGCAGCCAAGGCGAAGGCAGAGGCTGAGGCGGCCAAAAAAGGTTTGACGATGTGGAATTTTACTTACATTATATTTTTTGTGATCATTTTGTGTGAATAAGGCATGTTCCCCTCTCAGCACTAGGGATTCCTGGTTCGAATCCCCATTTGGGTGGAATTTCCATGTCCTCCCCGTGTCTGCGTGGGTTTCCTCCGGGTTCTCCGGTTTCCTCCCACAGTCCAAAAACATGGATCAAGTCAATTGAGTTCTCCAAAATTGCCCCATATAGAGTGTGTGTGTGTGAGTGAGTGTGTGCCCAGCGATAGATCGCCCCCCTGTCCTGGGTGTATCTGCCCAGCGCCCGAAACGTTCTCCCCTGGATGGGCCCCCCCCGCGACCCTAATAGAGGATAAAGCAGAAGATAATGGATGAATGAATGAGTTTCGTGTGAGCTGCATGAATAAACTCACAGTTAATGACGACGAGAGGCATGAAGTTGCTCATCCAATATTTAATTCTTACCGATTTCTCCAACAGCTGCGGCCAATGACCCATCTTCAGGGTCAAAGACCTGCACGATCTTCTAAAACCAAGGACCACGATGCAACGGAAGGTATTTCTGAATACAACACAGCCACTGAGAGGGACGGCAGAGGGTGGGGACGGTCTCACCTCAGAACACGGGGACCCCGAGGAACACGGAGCGGGACGTACGGCCATCCGTCGCATTCCCTGAGCCTCCAGGCCCCTCGATTACAGCACGGAGCTCTCCTCCAGTTAGAACCAGCCGGGTCTCGGGTCTCGTTTTCTGTGGATTCGTTTGTTTGAAGTGCAAATCCAGATGTGGAGTGTGTTTACGATCGCTGTCTTTATTCTTACTCTTCCGAGCTGTCCTCAGTAGTGCTGTTGGTAAAATTAGAAGCTCCTTACGTTTTCTACGTTTATTATTTAAATATAAAGATTCGATTCAGGATTTATCTTTTTTTTTTTTTTTTTTTAATAGTGCGTTTCATTAAAACGGATTTTAAGGCCGAAGGCACAAGATGAAAAGAAGCACAATGAGGTCCCTGATGCTTTCAGAAAAGAACGAGCGGGACTCAGGGGGACACGCCCTCATTGGACGACCCAGCAATTCAACAACAGGTGTAAAAAAAAAGCAATTCTCATTGATTTAATAATAATAATAATAATGAACATTTATTTGAATTTTAAAGTCCTGCTGGTCTTCAGTGATGATAAAGGCGTATAGACCTCAGAGGAATAAATCAGTACCTTAAAAAAGTTATGACATCATAGTCATGTGATAGAGCGAACCTGGCGCAGTGCAGCTTTAGATGGCGGCTCTCGTCTCGTCTTTAATAAAATGGTTCTGCTGTATTGAGTGAACTGGTTTCTTGGCGTTTCCTGAAGTCAGAGGCCTTTATTAAATCGTTCTGAAGCTCCAGAATGAACAGCCGTGTGTGAGATCACACGTCCGGAGTGTGGCCCCCGGGTTCGTCATGGTCCTGCGATGGACCCCGATCACCACGGGGAGAGCTACAGGTTCAGACTTCAACCTGAGAATCATATCCGGCTCCTTAATATAATCCTGTGAGCTTATTTATTCATTCATTCATCCATTATCTTCAGCTTTATCCTCTATTAGGGTCGCGGGAGGGGGGGTTCCCCATGCCCATCCAAGGGAGAACATTTCAGGCGCTGGGCAGACACACCCAGGACAGGGGGGGCAATTTATTACTGGGCACACACTCACACATACACACTCTATATGGGGCAATTTGGAGAGCTCAATTGATGTTTTTGGACCGTGGGAGGAAACCGGAGGACCCGGAGGAAACCCACGCGGACACGGGGAGGACATGGAAACTCCACCCAGATGGGGATTCGAACCAGGAATCCGTAGCGCTGAGAGGAGAACATGCCAACCACTAAGCCACCGTGAGCTTATTTAACTTCAAGAAAAAGCATTAAAGTAACGAGCGCGACTTAAAATGTGATGAACGAGGCGTCTGACCCCTCCCCCCCATTGATATAACCCCCCCCCCTCTGAAGTTAAATCCATGTACGATCAGAATAAAAGGTTGCATTTATTTTAATGTCTTTTGCTCCTGAAAGGTCAGCGATTTGAGATTCGGGACTTTATTAAGGCGGACAGTTGGTGGTGCTATTTCTGATGTCCCACGTCCAGCAGCCTTGTAATCAGCCTGTCCCGTCCCGTCCCGTCCCGTCCCGGCCCGGCGGGCTCAGAGCCGTGACTCACTCTCTAATAAAGCCTCTTATCGCAGACGAACGCTCAGCAGTTTCCAGCAGAGCTCAGCGGCCAGGGCTACTCTTCATCCCCAAAACACACCGCGTTCACAGCTCCAGCCTGAAGAACTCTCACCCCTGATGACCGGGCTGACCGAGCGTCTCCAGATTAACTCGTTTTATTTAAGAACAACACCAAAACACAGGCAGCACGGTGGCTTAGTGGTTTGGCATGTTCTCCTCTTAGCACTAGGGATTCCCGGTTCGAATCCCCATCTGGGTGGAGTTTCCATGTTCCTCCACGTGTCTGCGTGGGTTTCCTCCGGGTTCTCCGGTTTCCTCCCACAGTCCAAAAACATGGATCCAGTTCATTTAATTTTCAAAATTGCCCCCTATAGAGTGTGTGTGTGTGTGTGTGTGTGAGTGAGTGTGTGCCCAGCGATGGACTGGCGCCCTGTCCTGGGTCTATCTGCCCAGCGCCCGAGATGTTCTCCCCTGGATGGACATGGGGAACCCCACCGTGACCCTAATAGAGGATAAGCGGGAGACAATAAATGAATGAATGAACTTACCAAAACACAGGCGGCTGCTGAGTTTATCCCACTGGGAATCAAGCTGTGCAGTGGTGGCGCTGGCCGCTGCGTCACCTTATAGTGGACGTTATTATTGACAAGAAATCAAAACGAATAATGCACAAAAAAAGCCGTCATCCTTTACGTTTTTATTGAGAAGACATTTAATTATAATTAGAATGAACTCCTGGACGTGGAGCTGGATGCAGCTGGACCTCAGGGATCCTCTATTTCAGGATGGTGTCCGAGTCGGCTGTGTGGACAGATCAGAGGACATAGAACTTTTAATGATGAAAACATTGATGTTCCTCAATCAGACAGGTGTATTAGAGGCATCATTAAGTGATCTGTGGTGGCACGGTGGCTTAGTGGTTTAGCATGTTCTCCTCTCCGCGTTAGGGATTCCCGGTTCGAATCCCCATCTGGGTGGAGTTTCCATGTTCTCCCCGAGTCCGTGTGGGTTTCCTCCGGGTTCTCCAGTTTCCTCTCACAGTCCAAAAAACATGGATCAAGTCAATCGAGTTCTCCAAAATTGCCCCATATAGAGTGTGAGTGAGTGTGTGTCCAACGATAGATTGGCGTCCTGTCCTTGGTGTATCTGCCCAGCACCCGAAACGTTCTCCCCTGGATGGGCATGGGAAACACGAAACACCCCCCCCCCCCACGACGCTAATAGAGGATAGAGCGGAAGATAATGAATGAATGAATGAATGATTGATCTGTCAGAACGCAGCAGGCAAACTCCACACAGGCACGGGGAGAACATGCAACCTCCACACACACAGTTCCATCCAGTGGTCCACTGTGCGGTGGAGGTCACCCTGTCTCCACAATTAAAGTATGAGAGCTCAATTAAAATGTGTATATATATATCGATGATGGATCGTACCCTCTGATAACTGTTTGTAGATCCTCTCCCGCTCCTCCCGCTGAATGCGTTCCTCCTCTGCCACCCGTCTCTCCTCCTCGGCTATAGGCTTCAGATGATCTACCAAAGTCAGAGGTCTTATAAATAAACAGAGTTAACGCATCAAAGTCACCTCACGGTTCCTATAAGACTCACAGATGGACTACAAAGGTCTATAAGGTCAGTGGAGATAGAACACTTGTCAAGTGAATAGTTAAAGTACCGTATCTCTGC
Source organism: Corydoras maculifer (assembly GCA_019802435.1). Lineage (NCBI taxonomy): Eukaryota > Metazoa > Chordata > Actinopteri > Siluriformes > Callichthyidae > Corydoras > Corydoras maculifer. The sequence continues at coordinate 44,006 of JAFMOD010000779.1, forward strand.
TTCCCATAGATCATTCCAACCAGCAGCAAAGACCATCTGGCTGTCTACAAGATACAAATGATTAACTAACACATTATTCATAAAATACCTTATTCTTAATTATTCATTCATTCATTATCTCCCGCTTTATCCTCTATTAGGGTCGCGGTGGGGTTCCCCATGCCCATCCAGGGGAGAACATTTCGGGCGCTGGGCAGATAGACCCAGGACAGGGTGCCAATCCATCGCTGGGCACACACTCACTCACACAGACTCACTCTATATGGGGCAATTTGGAGAATTCAATTGACTCTATCCATGTTTTTGGACTGTGGGAGGAAACCGGAGAACCCGGAGGAAACCCACGCAGACACGGGGAGAACATGGAAACTCCACCCAGATGGGGATTCGAACCGGGAATCCCTAGTGCTGAGAGGCGAATGTGCAAACCACTGAGCCACCGTGCCGCCCATTCTTAATTATGTTATTGTTATTATTTCTTATATTTGTAGGTGGCACAGTGGCTTAGTGGTTTAGCATGTTCTCCTCTCAGCACTAGAGATTCCCGGTTCGAATCCCCATCTGGGTGGAGTTTCCATGTCCTCCCCGTGTCCGCATGGGTTTCCTCCGGGTTCTCCGGTTTCCTCCCACAATCCAAAAACATGGATCAAGTCAATTGAATTCTCCAAATTGCCCCATATAGAGTGTGTTTGTGTGAGTGAGTGTGTGCCCAGTGATAGATTGCCCCTCTGTCCTGGGTGTGTCTGCCCAGTGCCCGAAACCCCCCCCTTCCCCCCTAATAGAGGATAAAGCGGAAGAAAATAAATGAATGAATGTTATATTTGTAGACTTTCCTAAGGTACATGGGTGTTCCACAGCCTATCCCAGCACTATATAAACATAAGCACGTTACATTTCGCTCACCTGCCTGAAGGGGGCGGTGTTGCTACAGTATTACATTGCCATGACTAATGAATGAATTTATTCTCTGACGTCAGCTGACCTTCATAGACGGGAACACGTTTTACGTGATGAATGTCTCACATTTGAACGTTATTAATTAACATCTCAAACTATAAAGCGTCCCCAATAATTAACACCAAAATATATTACGTTAATAGCAGCGACATTAGCCAACAGCTAACCGCTATGATCCACACAGCGCCGTCTGGTCTGTTTATTCTGATGGTTAAAATGTTTTGAAAGATTATTTTATAAATCTGCTGTATGTTTAATGAGAATTTATGAATAATAAAATAATCTTACTCTGATCAGCGGAGAGACCGAAACCGGCGGAACCATTGTCGCTGTAGCGGTGGAGCTTTGGGCTTCTTCCCAAATCGAGCACTGCAGCACTAGATAGGGTGTCTGATAAGTGCACTAGCAATACAATATTTATGGAATATAAAGAAATCAAAGTGCCGTTTAAGACACTGCAGTAGGTTCGTGTTGATATTGTTACCGACGTCAACGATGAATAAATCTGTAGTTGTTTAGGATGAATTATGTTTAATAATTTAACAATTATGTTAATGAAATATTGAGTTAATTTACTTTTCTAAAAAGTTCTATCATGTCTGACTTTCATTCATTCTTTCATCCATTATCTTTCGCTTTATCCTCTATTAGAGTCGCGGGGGGGGGGGGTTCCCCATGCCCATCCAGGGGAGAAGGTTTCGGGTGCTGGGCAGATACACCCAGGACAGGGGGGGCAATCTATCACTGGGCACACACACTCTAAATGGGGCAATTTGGAGAATTCAATTAACTGGATCCATGTTTTTGGACTGTGGGAGGAAACCGAAGAACCCGGAGGAAACCCACCCGGACACGGGGAGAACATGGAAACTCCACCCAGATGGGGATTTGAACCAGGAATCCCTAGTGCTGAGAGGAGAACATGCCAACCACTAAGCCTCCGTGCCGCCCATGCCCATCCAATGAAGAACATTTGGGATTCTGGGCAGATACACGCAGGATAATGCCCTAATCTATTGTAGGTACACACTATATGGGGCAATTTAAAGCATCCAATTGACCTTAAATGCATGTTTTTGGACTGTGGGAGAAAACCCATGCAAACACAGGGACAAAGTGGAAACTCCACCCGGATCGGGAATCAAAGCTGATTCCTGTAGTGACTTGGTAATTGTTATTTTCGAAGCAAGACCAAGAACCTTGTTGTGAATGTCATAACAGGGAACTTTATTTCATCAGGGGTCATAATCAGGGCAGTTATGACTGCAGGGTGGTTAATGGCACTTTTTAAACACAATAGTAATAAGTGTGCTGTGTGTGTGTGTGTGTGTGTGTGTGGGGGGGGGGGTTGAAGGTCAGCTGTCTTCCAGGCAGCTGCATAACAAAATAAAACGGGCCGTGCGGCCGGCTGCTATAAATACGAGAATGATGCACCCGCTCGGCATGTGGCAGGCAGCTCAGAAATACACCCTGCTTGTTTTGGAGTATGACCGAACCGCCGCCGTCACGGCTCCCTCCACTCGGTGACTCGCCGAGGCAGGAACGCTGCTGGAACTTTCCAGTGGAATATAAAAGCCGGGCGGCGAGGGCACCGGAGTAGACGCAGCGAAACCGCTGAGACGACGAGAACGACGCAAAACCAACGAGAGCCCCGAGCGACGCCGAACAACCCACTGAAGATGCTTTGCCCGAGCACATTTCAGCCTCCATTCAGCCCCATCATGGACTTCCACTGGCCGGTGCGCAGCCTCTGGCCCGAGACGCGTCCTCTGTTCTTCCAGTTCGAGCAGGAGATGATGAGGCACGTGCAGGAGATGCGGCACAACCTGGAGTTCATGGCGCGCCTCCACAGACGGATCCTCGACGAGATCGACCACACCGCGCCCTCCGTCATGTTCCAGCCCATCTCCTTCCAAATGGCCAAGGACGGCGACCGCTTCGCACTTACCCTGGACACCAAGGACTTCCTGCCAGAGGAGCTCTCGGTCAAGCAAGTGGGTACAAAGCTGCGAGTGAGCGGCAAGTCCGAAAAGAAGCAGGACGACGGGAAGGGATCGTACTCCTACAGGTGCCAGGAGTTCCGGCAGGAGTTCGACCTTCCCCATGGTGTCGACCCCGAGGCGGTGACCTGCTCCTTAAACGACGGCCAGCTTCAGATCCAAGCACCCAAGGAGATCTCTGCGGGGGGAGCCGAGAGAGTGGTACCCATCACATACGCACCGGCTCTGAACGGTCCCCCCGCACGGAAAAGTCCAGAACCAGAGAACCATGCGGCATCAGAGGAGTCTAACAAGAACTGAGCTCGGCGTCGACGGGATCCGAAAGCGCGCCGCCAATAAACGTGACATTCGTGCAAATTGATGTATTACCTCCACTGTAGACTGTATTCTGGAGGGACATCTGTCTGAATGTGAATGTGAAGTTCTCTTGCTTTTGAGAAGTTGAACTGTCACTGGATTTTCATCTTTATATAAAATAAACTAGTTTTTCATCAGCTGTCTCTCAGATTCATCCGATTATAATACGGAACCACGAGAATGGGTGATATAATTTAAACTATGACAGTATTTTATTATATTTGCGTTGTTATGGTAATGAATCCGTTGTATAGCATACTGTTGATTTAACTGTGGTTTTTAAATCATTCATTCATTCATTATCTTCCGCTTTATCCTCTATCAGGGTCGCAGGAGGGGGGGGGGGTTCTCCATGCCCATCCAGGGGAGAACGTTTCGGGCGCCGGGCAGATACAACCAGGACAGGGCGCCAATCCATCGCTGGACACACACTCACTCACACAGACACACTCTTTATGGGGCAATTTGGAGAACTCCATTAACTTGATCTATGTTTTTTGGACTGTGGGAGGAAACCAGAGAACCCGGAGGAAACCCACGCGGACACGGGGAGGACATGGAAACTCCACCCACATGGGGATTCGAATCCCTAGCGCTGAGAGGAGAACGTGCCAACCACTAAGCCACCGTGCTGCCTTTTTAAATAATAAGGTTTATTCATTCATTCATTCATTATCTCCCGCTTTATCCTCAATTAGGGTCGCAGGGGGGGGTTCCCCATGCCCATCCAGGGGAGAACCTCTCGGGGGCTGGGCAGATACACCCAGAACAGGACACCAATCTATCGCTGGGCACACAAACACACTCTATATGGGGCAATTTGGAGAACTCAATTGACTTGATCCATGTTTTTGGACTGTGGGTGGAAACCGGAGAACCCGGAGGAAACCCACACGGACACGGGGAGGACATGGAAACTCCACCCAGATGGGGATTCGAACCGGGAATCCCTAGAGCTGAGAGGAGAACGTGCTAAACCACCAAGCTGCCTTTTTAAATAATGAGGTTATAAAAAATGAATATGTTTTTGTTTAGGCCGCAACATTCATCACTGACATCACGCCTTTCAAAGGAGCCGCTAGAAATAACCGGGTTTTCCAATGTGATTTTGTGAAAAGCTTTTTCCAGGGAAGGAAAACATACCAAACTACACCTCCATTTCAGAACATGGATCTGAACCTTTTTTCGAATTGAAAGGGTGAAAGATTAAAGGCATGACCCGCCCTGATGTTTGGATCTGTAATGTGACGGACCTCAGGGACGCCGCTGCGTGTCTGCACTGACCTCGGACCGCAGAGGGCGAGCGGACCAGCTGGACGTGGGTCTGTCAGAATGAATACATCATCATGGCGCTCGTCTAGCTTTAAGCGTCGGCTGTCGGCGAAAACGCAGACGCAGTGATTTAATTTCATTTGATCCATTCTGTCAGGGTGAGATTCCCTGCAGCCTGCATGTACTTCGTATAACCCAAAATATGAGGACGCTACATCTCCATTACATCCCATTCCAAAATGACAGGCATTAATATGAATTCGTCCCCCTGCCGCTGACCTTCGGTGCCTCCGTTCTTTCTGAAGGATTTTCAGTAACATGCTGTAGGGGCTTCGTGAGATCATCCTGTCTTTCATCTTGGACTCGACAACGTTCCTAAAGGAACATCCCGTCCCAACGGATCTCCAGTGTTGCTTTAAGCCAAACATTAAAATGCACAATCATTTGGAAATAGGAAGGGGCCTTCCCTGGGGGGGGGGGGGGGGGGGGGGGGGGGGGGGGGGGGGGGGGGGGGGGGGGGGGGGGGGGGGGGGGGGGGGGGGGGGGGGGGGGGGGGGGGGGGGGGGGGGCTTTTTCCTCCTAATTGCCCCTAACAGAGTGTGTCTGTGTGAGTGTGTGCGTGTGTGTGTGCCCCGCAATAGATTGCCCCCCTGTTCTGGGTGTATCTGCCCAGCGCCGAAACGTTCTCTCCTGGATGGGCATGGGGAACCCCCCACCAGCCCCACCCCCACCCCCACCAGTGACCCTAATAGATGATAAACTGGAAGACAATGAACGAATGAATAAATAAATGCTAATGTCCATATAGATTTGGCCTGATTAATGCGAACTTGTACCTTTAATAAGTTTTGGGGGCGGGGCTACCTGTCAGGTGATAACTTTCCCGCCATTTTCCCAGCTCACCTTAATTGGTAATTACTGAGGTCGCTGTGTTTCTTTGTTGGTTTCTGTTTTGTTTCTTTAAGGCGGTTTAACATATTTTTGGAAACATCTCTGACTGCTGGATGAGCCTTGGTAGTGATTTATCTGAGTGATAAGAAGCAAGAGGAGGAGGAGGAGGAGGAGGATGAAGGAGCTGACTGAGGAGGTGCCGGACGGTTATGGCTGCGCCGTGGCCAACCGCTTCGTGCTGGATGACGAGTCCGACCCGTTCGACCTGCTGTACCAGGCCCAGGTCCGAACCGAGCAGCGCCGGAAGAAAGACGAGTCCAAGAAGGTCGGCGGCACCAACAAACCCACCAAGAGGGAGTCTCAGCGGGACCGCAAAGCCTTCATCCGCCCGGAGAGCACCGCCACCAGAACCGGACCGGGTCAGAACACCTCCACCAGAACCGGACCGGGTCAGAACACCTCCACCAGAACTGGACCGGGTCAGAAAACCTCCACCTCTTTAGGGTTCTGAAGCAAACGGCCCAGTTTCACGTACAAAAGAGCGCTGATTTATTTTAATAAACATCGCCTCAGACACGGCTTGGTTCTGTACGGATTACTGTTTAAGGCGTCAGGAAAAATGCGTCTAAAATATATGAGGCAACTAGAAATAACCAACTTATCATTATTCAGAAATAATCTTAAATATGTAGGTAATCGATGTTTATGACGAGATTATGAAAGTTATGTGCGTTAACAATCGCCTTTTACTATGTATGGAACACCGTGAGGTTGTGCGTTAGGGATGTTTTGAAGGTTTGTGGGTCACTTATACAATTGTAGTATCGTTACAGGCCCGAGTTTGTTTATTGTTTTTACTATTTAATTTTATAACAGTAAGTTTACTGTTCAATATCGGATGTTTTTAATATAAAAGGAAACTACTTTTAAAAAAATGCCATGAACGCTCCCCCTCTAGTGGAGTTCTAAGGTACTGCAGTGAGATTAAGCGACAGGAATTACATTAAATAACTTTTAAAATTTTTGTAATCTAACATTTTCGAATGTAAGTATGTAACGTGGAGTTTTATTAAAACTGGGAAAATGTTTGAACGTATATAATGTAAATATTAGCATATAATAAAATTTATATTACTAATAGTAATTATTATAATAATGGCTGCTTGCCCTCACCTCTGCATCCATAACCTTAACAAGTCTCTAATGCCATCAGTAAATCTAATTGGGATTAGAATAAATCCATAATTAATAATCCACAAAATCTTGACCGGTTACAGAGCTTTTTTAAAATTTTTTATGTGGTTATTTTAAAGCAGGTCCGATGCGTCCTGTTCGTCCTCAACCTGAAGAACGGACCGAGAAACGTGTTGCCTTCAGTGAGACCCGGTTCAATCAGGGCGATTCGCTCGGTTACTCCATTGAGAGGTGAGTAGTTCTTAATTTTAATAACATGTGAGGACTAGTCTACTGATACTAACACGAGTCTTCCGTTGGTTTTCTTATGTCTGAACTGTTTATTTGTTTTAGGAACTCCATTAGTACATGAGTAAGGTTTTAATATTCATGAGGCATGGTAATTTTGATTATGTGGTGGTAATTAATATTGACATTTCTGCCCTCGTTCATCTGTCTTCTCACTTCGTGGGTCTCTAAACTGTCACCGTGGCAACAGTCTGTTCATGGCAGTCGATTACCGTCACTGACCAATCAGAGTGATCAGAACAAACTGAAGAGTATGAGTGCAATCGATGAGGTCATGTCTCCATCGGGGGACCTGTGATTAACAGGGGACGGTGTGATCTAAACGTTGCAGGCCTGTGGAGATCCTGAATCGTGACTTTAGGGGACGCGGAGGTGGACGTGGACGAGGTGGTCGAGGTTTCGGGAATCCCAGGTCCAACGATGGCTTTGATCCGAGGGGGAAGCGGGAGTTCGAGCGCCACAGTGGAAGCGACAGAGCGTATGAATGATCTTCATTTATGGTTTTAATTGAATCTGATTTAAGCTTCAGTCTCATTTAAGGCTCATATCATAAAGCCCAAACCTGTGGGAGGAGGAGAACATACCAATGTTTATTTATAACTGTATAAACAGGACCTCCACCAAATATTCAAGCCATGGTTCTTTAGATTTCATGTTCTAATGGTTGGAAGCTGCAGTGGGTTCTCAGGTCAAATGATTCCTGGTGCTGTGTGTTGGTTCCTTCAAGCAACCTCAACCTTATTTAGATCTGCACTCTTGCGTTCTTCACGTGCTTTTATTTTGAATTTGTAAAAAGTCCCGAATTTCACCCAGGAGTGTTCGACCCGAGGAGAAGCGGGGGGGCAACGGACCTCGCAACTGGGGATCAATGAAAGACCAGGTGAGGTAAGCGTCCCGACGTCCGTCTGACATTTCAGACGAACCTGCTGCGTACGAATGTTTCTTAAACGTTTCTGCCCTGGCCTCGTGACTTGCTGGAGGTTTGGCATGTTCTCTGAGCAAGGCATGATGGGATGTGGTGATGCAGCACTGTTTATTCCTGTTAGTAGCGCTGTAGCGGATGCAGCTCCTGCTGAGGAGCCTGAAGGTGAGGAGGCACCGGAGACCCCAGAGGCCGATCTGGAGAACGGGTCAGTTTCGGTTCATTAGATTAATCCGATTTAATTAGAGTCAGTCGTTTCTGCTGTCTTCAGGTCTTTAGAACTTTAGTGAAGTAATCTGTAAGTGATTAAAACCCTAATTCCAGTCCGTTTAAGGTTAAAATGAGGTTGCGTCCCATGTGCTCCATCATCGAGTCTGTTTATTCCTCCAGACCTCTGGAGGGTGAGGAGGTGCTGGAGGTCGCTCTGGAGATGACTCTGGACGAATGGAAGGCCCTACAGGAGCAAAGCCGACCGAAGGCGGAGTTCAACATCCGAAAGGCCGACACCAAGCTGCCACCTAAAGCGGTGGTGATCCACAAGTCCAAACGCAACGAGGTAGGACGCTTCGTTTGATGCAGACGGCGACGTCCGAATAACCTGACCCGAATAACTCGTGTACTTAGAAACGCGGCCACGACGTCGAGGAGGACCTGATCTTTCGCCGTCCAGCCAACGACATCACCCGTCAGGTGGATATAAACTTCGGAAGCTTGGGAAGACCCTCGCGGGGGGCTCGAGGCGGGCGGGGGGGACGAGGCCGCGGGGCACCCGCCGTTCAGAGGTCGCAGCAGAACTACAGTGATGTTGTGAGTAGATATTTTTATTTTATTTTTTTTATTGCTTCATCTAGTGGACAGGAGGTTGTTTGAAGGCGGGATCGGTGAATTTAGTGGAGGATGATTTAGTTTGTTTTATAAAAGGTTGGAATTTTATTATTTTTAAAAAAAAAATTTTCCCCCCCAGTAAACAAATGAACCAAAATAAAGCAATAAGTCGAGGAAGTGCGCAATTATTACATGGAATGAGATGTGAGGCGCGTGCCGCCTGGCGCAGCGTGTATGGTAACATGTGACCCAGGGGAAATTTAGGAGCTGACTCCATAATTTATCTATAAATGCTTTTCGTTGGAATATTGCATGTAGATGAGAAATATTAATCTTTCCTCCTATAGTGTGAAATCTCAATCATTTAAATGGGAATATAATCGTGGAGTCGAGATCCGAAGGGCCTGTAGCCTAAATAATGCAAAGACGAGGCAGGTCTGGGGTGGCTCATGGGGTACAGCGCAGAATTAAAGACCAGAAGCCCCTATATGTCCGTGACTTGCCGGAGGTTTTGCATGTTCTCTGAGCAAGCCGTGATGCGATGTGTTGTGTGCATGCGTCACGTTGTCCCCGTTGAATCTTGAGAGGCTTTCCTTTCCTCAGGCTCCGAACCCGGACGACCCGGAAGACTTCCCCGCTCTGGCCTGATGACGCTCCTCCGGTGGAGGTTCTTCAGCCGGACCGAACCTGTAGATCGTCTGTCTTTAAGGTCGTGCGTTAAAATCCCATGTTTGTTCCGGTTACGCAGTGGGTCGGTTGTTCCCTTTAAACACTATGAGCACTGCTGGACTGATGACCTCGTGTGGATGTTTCCAGTAACTATTAATATAATTATAAAATAAAAGCATGCAAGTAAATTTACCGCGTCTTTCTTCTGAATACAGTTAAATGTTCCTGATGTGTTTGTCATGTGGTGGCTTAGTGGTTTGGCACGTTGAGAGGCGAATGTGCTAACCACTAAGCCACCGTGCCGCCCCGTTATTAAACATTAAAAATATATTTATATATATATCATACAGACAGGTGGCTTAGTGGTTTAGCACTTTCTCCTCTCAGCGCTAGGGATTCCCGGTTCGAATCCCCATCTGGGTGGAGTTTCCATGTCCTCCCCGTGTCCGTGTGGGTTTCCTGCGAGTTCTCCGGTTTCCTCCCACAGTCCAAAAACATGGATCAAGTCAATTGAGTTCTCCAAATTGCCCCATATAGAGTGTGAGTGAGTGTGTGCCCAGCGATGGCTTGGCGCCCTGTCCTGGGTGTATCTGCCCAGAGCCCGAAACGTTCTCCCCTGGATGGGCATGGGGAACCCCCCTCCGCCACCCTAATGGAGGATAAAGCGGGAGATAATGAATGAATGAGGATGTTTGTCGTGTTTTTAAAGCACATATTGGATTTAAAATTTTGTCAAATCTTGTATTGGGTTGATTTTGCATATTCTAATATAAATAATCCACCTTTAATTTAATCACTCTATACAAATTTTTATAACTGTAGTGCAGAATAACGATATTAAACATTAAAAAATATATTTATATATATATATCATACAGACAGGTGGCACTGTGGCTTAGTGTTTTAGCACGTTCTCCTCTCAGCGCTAGGGATTCCCGGTTCGAATCCCCATCTGGGTGGAGTTTCCATGTTCTCCCCGTGTCTGCGTGGGTTTCCTCCGGGTTCTCCGGTTTCCTCCCACTGTCCAAAGCATGAATCAAGTCCATTGAGTTCTCCAAATTGCCCCATATAGAGTGTGTCTGTGTGAGTGAACGTGTGCCCAGCGATGGATTGGCGTCCTGTCCTGGGTGTATCTGCCCAGCGCCTGAAACGTTCTCCCCTGGATGGGCATGGGGACCCCCCCCCCCCACGACCCTAATAGAGGATAAAGCTGAAGAAAATGAATGAATATCATACAGACCTGTTATAATGGATGCTGAAGTTCCCCCATGCGCCAGCAGAGGGCGCGTTAAGACCAGCCTGAAACGTCCTCTAATATCCAGCAGCTTACCTTCTAGAACTCTCACGTCTCCTAGCCACCAGAAGATGATGGGGTAGGATCCCTTTTGTGTATATGGAGCATAATCGAACCCGAGGTCGCGCCTGTAGACTTGACTTTTATAATATATATTTAAAATATAAACCTAGTTGATTTGTCGTGTTCACTGCATCCATGCAGAGCAGTCAGTCCAGCTGCTGTGTCATTGTCATCAGGCCTGCGCATATAATCTTTGCTTGGTAATGATGTGGGATTTGGTAGGTTCTTCCATGTCGGCTCTCTTAATGCAGCTGATTACTTTAGAGGTGTGATCGTGGTGATCTGATGGAGTTCAGGTTGGAGTGATGTTTACTAATCGTGATTGGGTGTGGCATGAGGTTTAATATATATATATATCCCCCCCCTGCGATATCGGGTTTCTGTGATGTGTATTCTCTTTCCGTGGCCTTATGAAGGGTAAGAACGGCGATGCTGATCCGTAGAAAGCCCTTAAATAATAACTGTGTGTGTGATGTTAAACCAGGCCTGTTACTGTTCAGGTAGAGGAACACTGCAGCCTCCCTGAACATTAGAGGATGAAAAGGGAGGGGGCAGGATAGGGTGCATTTGGACAGATTGAGGGTGTAAATTTCAATTTGGGGTGTTCTGTCACTTGAAGCGATTCGGAGGGTCTGTATCTGATGTATCTGGCTGTCTGCTGCAGCTCATATCGGGCCGTTTATAACTATAAAGCCTGCAGCCGGGCCTTATGGGCGTGATAAAGATGATTTAGTGATTTGTTTCGGCCCTGCTCTCGGAGCCTGATTTATTTGTATAAAGCATCAATCACCGCTGAAGTTTAACGTCGCCTCTGATGGAGCGCTTTGGACCTGGCAGCTCGGCCGCGGCAAACACACACACACACACGCGCACACGCGAGGAAAAATGGGATGTTTGTCGAGATTTAATATAAATATTCCGTGGATCAAACCACATTCTCCTGAATCATGTTCACGATGCGGGCAAAGGTAACACCCCTATCTTGGTGTAAGGTGGGGGCACGGTGGTTTAGCATGTTCTCTCAGCACTAGGGCTTCCCGGTTCAAATTGCAATTGGGGTGGAGTTTGCATGTCCTCCCCGTGTCCGTTGTGGGTTTCCGCCCACAGTCCAAAAACATGGATGAAGGAAAATAGATTTCTCCAAATTGCCCCATATAGAGTGTGTCTGTGTGTGTGTGCGCCCAGTGAGGGATTGGTGTCCTGTCCTGGGTGTATCCCCCAGCAACCCTAGCACAGGATGAAGTTGAAGTTAATGGATGGATGTTTTAAGGCGGGGGGGAGAATGGAAACGACGGTCGAACCTTTTTTTTTTTTAATATTTTTTTTTTAACTGAACTCCAGGTGTTTTCTTTATAAGCCAGATCTCATTCGCGCCGCAGTTGGCCGCAGGGACGGCGAGTTGCATCGGTGGTCTGATTTAAACATTTATATTATCCGAAGTCTAAACCCATCAACTCGGCAATAAATAAAGCAACGTGATCGACTCCCCCGGCTCGGCGGCGCTGCGTCAGGCGGCTCGATCGCGTCCAAGAAGGAATGTAANTTTTTTAACTGAACTCCAGGTGTTTTCTTTATAAGCCAGATCTCATTCGCGCCGCAGTTGGCCGCAGGGACGGCGAGTTGCATCGGTGGTCTGATTTAAACATTTATATTATCCGAAGTCTAAACCCATCAACTCGGCAATAAATAAAGCAACGTGATCGACTCCCCCGGCTCGGCGGCGCTGCGTCAGGCGGCTCGATCGCGTCCAAGAAGGAATGTAAGCGGTGCGTGTTTACAGAAAGCTTTCCGGTGGTTTCATTTGCAATTTGGAAAACCGGAGGGGGGGGGAGCTCATGAAGAGGACAGAAAGGGGCTTGGACAGATGATTTGTGATTTTATTATTATATTAATTTCAGCTTCATGTTTATTATTTTTTAAACTAATCTGATCTGAGGTTTAAAGAATATGGAGTAGTTCCCGGGAGTGTGGGCGTGGTCGCTCTGTGGTTCGGGTGTTGGGCTGTCGGTCTGAAGGTCGGGGGTTCGATCCATGTGGAGTGTTTGTGTTCTGACTCCTGGATCTCCTTGATTTACGTGACTACGATTACCGTCCTCGTTGCCGAGGGGTTGAATGGCGATGGTGAACGGACCCTGTTGATGGCGTCCACGTACTGAACTCCGCCGCGTGCGACTCCAAACTTCTCCATTTGTTTATTTTCCTCCGGGCTATTGTTATCGTACAAGGTCACGCTCGCGTTGCCGTCCAAATTGGCGCGACGAGGCCGTCGTCTCGACTGGGCTTCTTCAAACCGACGCCGAGCGTCCAGCAGGAGCAAATCCTCCTCATCCTCCGATTTGGCAGCCGTCCGCCAAGCGCCGTGCCAAAAAAGTAAACTTCGGCATCGGCCGATCGACTTAATATGCGGTCGCACGGTGCGACGTCCATCTGCTCGCTCTCCGTTTCGGTCCCGAGCCAGCGGAGACTTGGCCGGTGCCCGAGGAACCGCGTGTTACCAGGGCCTTTAGAACCGGCCCGGTGGTGTTTAAGCGGACTCGTTGCGCTCGGGTTAGGGCCGAGGTGAGTGTCAACGTTAAACGATTCCTGGACGTTCGGAGTCGGAACGCCGAGTTGGTCGGGATGTAGGAGGAGGAAACGGTGCCTGGCGTGAACGTGGTCTTTGCAGAGACACCGTTTGTCTTGAATTTTTTATTTTTTTCTCTCGATACGCACTTGGAGAGAGCTCATGAATTATGTACGTAGCGGTCTTCTCGCTGCATTGACTCTAAAGGGCAGGAGGACTGGAGTGATTGATTCGGTACAGGGATGGATGTGGTTTTCACACCTCTGAGAGATAAAGAACTGTATAATACACTGAGAACCAACGGAAAGGTCGATTGAGGTTCCCGAAGTCGACATGTTTGGTAACCAGTGTCCTGAAAGTTTAACCCGAACTACGTGATCTTGAGGCTTAGTGATTGGCACGTGGGCCTCTCAGCACTGGGGATTCCCGGTTCCCAATTGCCCCATATAGAGTGTGTATGTGTGAGTGAGTGGATAGATTGCCCCCCCTGTCCTGGGTGTATCTGCCCAGCGCTTGAAACTTTCTCCCCTGGATGGGCATGGGGAACCCCCCCCCCCCCCGCAACCCTAATAGAGGATGAAGCGGGTGATAATGAATGAATGAATGAATACGTGACATTGGCACGTTGGTGTTCTTTATCCTGTGAAGGGGGACACGCCCACAGAGCGTCACTCCCGCACCTTGGTTGGAGGTCTTGACCAAAATGAGTTGGAAAGCTCCTGATGTTGGGATGGGTAGTTGTGATGTCACAGTATTGGGTTTCTATGGTGATAACTGGCAGATTATGGGATCCAACTGCTGCCCGGAAGTCCCCCACCGAGCCACGGTCCTCACAAGGTTTCCTCCTTAAAATATCAACGCAACAGGGAGTTTTGTCTTGCCGCTGTCTCTTGGTCTTGTTCTTTAGAGGTATAAAGGCGTATAAGTCTGTAAAGCGGCTTTGTGACGACGTACGTTTGTTAAAAAAACGCTCTATAAACAAATGACTTGAACTTGAACTTCCACTGGTGATAATCTGGACCAAACGTCCAAATCCAAACGTCTGCGAGTTCCGTCTGAGGGGTGGAGGGGAAAATCCCCGAGTCACATGACGCAGTGATCCCGGAGCCGTGCAACACAACGTCCTCTGTTTTTAACGGTATGGGCGCTCTTTGTGAGGAATTTTAACCTGATTTGCCCACGCTGGAGGAACCACCGCCGCGCTGGCCCCTGCACCCCCCCCCCACCTCTCTCGGGTTCATTAAAATGGAAGCGCGGCGCTTTGGCCGCGGTCTGTTTTGATTAGGACCTTTCACAGGCTTCAGAGAAAGCCATGCGAGTGAAGAGCCGTCTCTCTGGTTCTCCTCTCTCGGAGGCGGCTCAAGGTTAGCCCTCGTGGCAGGTGGAGGCCGGCCTTAAAGAAGTAAAGCCAGCGTTATTGATTCCAGCTTTAGGGCTAGCACTCCAGCTAACCGGCTCAGCCTTGAATCCTCAAGTTCTCGCGCCGCCGAGAATTCTCGGGGAAAGAACGGCAGGCAACCTGCGAGTTTAAAAAAAAAAAAAAAAAAATTATTACATTTTTTTATTTTATTTTTTGCTTTTATCCACGGCACAAGGAGTGCGTTCTCACCGCCACTGAATTATCGGCATCGATCGGCCGATCGCACGGCGCCGCGGGGATGAAACCGGCGTGTCCGCGGCGCTCGGCGGGCATCGTCCGTATCATCGTCCGTATTAACCCTTATTTATTAATGATGGGTGGTAAATCAATCGGGCGCAGGTCCGTCGAGACCCACCGCGCCGTCGGCCTCCGATGGGAGCTGCGGGCCGATGGCAGAGCGCCGCATCATCATTAATGCAGAAGCTGGGGGCCTTCGGAGCGCGCTACCCCTCGGGTTTCCCGAACGCGTCGTTGGCTCGGCGGTCCGCGGGCGCGGAACCGGGATGGTGTTTGATGTGCGGTCGATCGGAGCAGGTTGCTGCTGTCGGGGGCTTCTCTTGACGTTGGGCTGACGTCGGCCCCGCAGCGTAAATGAAACATGATGGAGAACGTGAGGAACGTTCTCCTCCCCATCGCGCTGGATCAGCCTCGGACAGAGATCCAGAAATCGAAGCCGACCCGCTCGCCCCCGGGTCCGTTCCCGTTCCGTTGTCCTGTTAATTATTCATCCAGCTCCGCCTCCTCTCCGTCCGGCAGCGCGGGGTTCCTGCCAACGCTTTCACATTCGGCTTCCCATCTGTGACCGCTTTTTAACAGGCCGGCAGATGATTTGCATGTTCTCCACCCCGTACCTGCTCATTAACCTTTCTGAAGTTCAGCGTCAGTCTCATGTCCATGTCCTTTGGAAATACCATCCATTATCTTCCGCTTTATCCTCTATTAGGGTCACGCGGGGGGGGGGGGAACGTTTCGGGCGCTTTGGCAATCTAAAACTGGACACACTCACACAAACACACTCTATATGGGGCAATTTGGACAAACTCAATTGACGTTGAGCCATGTTTCTGGACTGTGGGAGGAAACCCACGCGGACACGGGAAGGACATGCAAACTCCACCCAGATTGGGATTCGAACTGGGAATCCCCAACACTGAGAGGAGGACATGCCAACCACTAGATACCATTCCATTAAAGAACAGCGGTGTCCTGTAGGTGGCGTCCTGTGCGGGAAGTCCATATTCTGTGGACGTCTTTCTGAATCCGTGTATAGAATTCGATCTTCATTAGGAAACATGAGTGTGGCGTTCGGTGTGATGTCATGCTGCGTTCCCGCGGCGGTCCCTCGGCGGTCGTGCGGCGGGGTGGAAGCGTTTCTCGGGGCAACAGATGGCGGTTATTGAGTCATCACTCGACGCCGAACCCATCAGCGTCGGTAATGAGAACGGGCTGAGGCTGCGGCTCCGTGAGGGGGGCGCCTTCGAGCGGCGCGCCCAAATGATTTGCAGCGTTTTGCGGCAGCCCCGCGCCAGTGGGCGAGAGCGTGAGGGGGCAGTTAGCCTCTCCTCCCCGTGGCGGGCCGTTAATGTACCCTCTCGGTGTTCCGCTGCCGTCTCGGAGGCGCCCTCGCGTCCGCGACGCCGTTATCGCTCATTGTTCGGAATCGTTCGCCTGCGTCTCAATAACCATCACCGAACAAATGAGAAGACATTCGCCCCAACGCGCCCGGCGCTACATCACCTTTAAAATAAGACTCCGGAACCAAACAAACAACGGAGCGTCCAGGAAAACCTGTCTGTAACGTTACACTGTCCACCATGCAGAGACGTGGCTTTGATGTCGAACCCGCAGGATGTTCCAGCACCGGTACCTCACCTTTAACCAGCTTATGTTTTAATGAGGGCTGCACGGTGGCTTAGTGGTTGGCATGTTCTCCTCTCAGCACTGGGGATTCCCGGTTCGAATCCCAATCTGGGCGGAGTTTGCATGTCCTCCCCGTGTCCGTGTGGGTTTCCTTCGGGTTCTCCGGTTATCTCCCACAGTCCAAAAACATGGATCAAGTTCAATTGAATTCTCCCAATTGCCCCATATAGAATGTGGCTGTGTGAGTGAGTGTGTGCCCAGCGATAGATTGCCCCCTGTCCTGGGTGTATCTGCCCAGCGCCCAAAATGTTGCGACTCTAGTAGAGGATAAATGAAACGTCCTCATATTATACGACTCTTGTCCATTTGTGCACAATGGGAATCAGAGTACGGTTGCCACGACTACTATAGTCCTCTAACAAACGAGTACCTCAATCAACAATGGTTGAATAATCCCTCATAAACAATGGTGACCATGACTGCTCTAATCCCTCAAAACTACGGTTGCCATGACTACATAAACCCCTCACAGAACGATGGCCGTGACCACTGAGAGTCCTCAAGACAACGGTCGCCATGACTACTTTAACAGACCTGAACAACGCCATGACCAATCCCTCATGAGAACTGGTCGCCATGATTACTTTAATCTCCTACATTAAGGGCCATCATGACTTCTTTAATCCCTCAAACCACGGTTGCCATGACAACTTTAACATCCCCTGAAAACAACAGTCGCCATGACTAAACGCTTATAAGCAATGGTTGCCACGACTACTTTAATCCCTCAAACAGTGGTCGCTAAGATGACTGTAATCTCTTAAATCAACAGTCGCTACGACTACTTTAATCCCTCAAATGACGGTCACTATGACTAAACTCTTATAAGCAATGGTTGCCATGACTACTTTAATCCCTCAAACAACGGTCGCCACGACTACTTTAATCCCTCAAACGGTCACCATGACTACTTTAAT
>JAFMOD010000779.1:78865-89095 GCA_019802435.1 Corydoras maculifer
TGGCTGTGTGGTTGCTAGGTGGTTGCTGTGCGGTTCTTTAAATGCACCAGTGGCTGTGTGGTTGCTGTGTAGTTATTTACATGCACCAGTAGCTGTGTGGTTGCTAGGTGGTTGCTGTGCGGTTCTTAAAATGCACCAGTGAATGTTTGGATGCGGTGTGGTTGCTAGGTGGTTGCTGTGTTAATGCTGTGTGGTTGCTAGGTGGTTGCTGTGTGGTTCTTAAAATACACCAGTGGCTGTCTGGATGCGGTTTGCTTGCTTAGGTGGTTGTTAGGTGGTTGCATGGTTGCATGTTTGTAAATATGCACAGTTAAATGTTTTTTGCAAAGGCGGTGGGATTGGCTGCCTTTCCAGTCGTCATGTCAGGTTCTTATGTCTGCGTCGCGGCGGCCGAGCGGAACCCGGTAACCCCGCCATGCCGCGGTGGTCCTCCGAGAGCGAGCCAATCAGTTCACGAAGGTCGGCTCGGATAGGAACCGCGATCGTGACAATCACAGGAGAGCGTTTTTTTCTTTTTGTTCTTTTGATCGCCTCCTGTAATGATGAGTTCTCACCTGCACTTTTTAGAACCACATTTCGTCTCCTCCTCGGCTTCCTTTGATGTGATCCACCCCCCTGACAGACTCGGGGAAATATCATTTCCTCTTCTCGCCCTCTCCCGACGCCTGTCTTTCTAATGTTGTGCGTGGCGGTTCATGCAGCGTGTCACCGACCCTCTCCCCCCGCCCCCCGCACTGCCCCCCCCAACCCCCACCCCCCGTGGGAAGCGGCTTTATCTAATCAGAATCCTGAAATAAATTTGCTGCAGCAAGGCCCGAGGCCTGCCCGGAGACGCCGCTCGGCTGTGTCGTTAGTAACGATGTTAGCAGATCATGATGCTATTTAACAACTGTGCACGAGGAAAATTAAAAATGGATTACAAGTCGTCCCGGGCGGGTGGCAGCGGGTGGCAGGGGGTGGCAGCGGGTACCCTCGGTGATTAGTGTGATTAATTAGCCTGCCTTTTTTTTTCTTTCATTCTTTCTGTTTTTCCGTTCTTGGCAAAACGTCTCAAAATCGACGGTTCGGTCACATTCGATTGGCTGACAACCATTGGCCACGCCCCTTAACCACGCCCGTAACCACGCCCTCACGTCCCACGCGTTAACACTTTACCGCCAAATTTATAGAACGAAAAAATAGAAGTATGTCCCGGGGGTGGCGAGGCACGTGGCTTAGTGGTTGGCATGTTCTCTCAGTGCTGGGTTCGAATCCCAATCCGGGTGGAGTTTTCATGTCCTCCCCGTGTCCGCTTGGGTTTCCTCCGGGTTCTTCGGTTTCCTCCCACAGTCCAAAAACATGGATCAAGGTCAACTAAATGCTCTAAATTGCCCCATATAGAGTGTGTGTGCCCAGTGATTGATTGCCCCCCCCTGTTCTGGCTGTATTTGCCCATGGGCATGGCAAACCCCCCCACGACCCCAGTAGAGGATAAAGCAGAAGATAATGGATTGATGGATATGAGTATGTTCCATGTCGAATGTCGTCGGCGCCCCCTCTGTGCAGTGATGTAGCACCGCTGATGTTTTTTGGGGGACGCGCGGATGCTCGTCTCGTCGTCCCCGTCTCCGAGCGGCTCGTCCTCGTTGGTGTTTTTGTGCGACGGCATATGTTAAACATTTTCTTGTCAACAAAACAACAGTGGCTCGGCCATATGGCGCGGGGAGTTTAGCGACTCGCGTTCCTAACGATCGACTTCCAGCTGTTTCCGTCGCAGCGCGTCGCTGCCGGCGTGAAGGCGGGGGCTTTTGCAAACCGTGGGAAGCTTAATGCCCTTCAATTAACTCCCTCTGCCCAATAAATGACCCTAAACACTCCCTCATTGCACCCGCAGCATGGGACATTTCCCTGTGACAGAGCACCACGCTTCTTCTCGGCCCTATCCCGCCCCTGAAGAGATAATCCTGCCAGACGTTCGGAAGACGTTTCCATTTCGTCGGCGACCCCCCGTGACCCGCGTGTGTTCCGTTCATCTCTGCCCGACTTAATGGCCTCTTATCGGGCTGCGTCGTCCGTATGACGGAGGGCTCATTGTCTCATTGCGCCAGACTTTCAGTCCTGCAGCATTTCAGCATGTCTTTCCATTCTGAAAGAAAAAAAAAAAAAAAAAACCTTGGGGCAACCTTTACTCAACGCATGATCTCACTGTGTGAGGATTTACACGCTAGCGCTGCATGTTGTTAAGTAAAGTGCGTCCAGAGTTTCAGAAATGGTTCCACAATCAGCAATCAAGTCCGAGTTCTTTACAGAATGAAAAGCCTTTAAACCCCCAAAGAGCGAGTCGAAGCGACAGCGGCAAGAAAAACTCACTGCTATGTTGTTATTTAAGGAAGAAACCTTGTGAGGACCGAAACTCAGTGGGGGACCCGTCCTCCTTGAGCGGCCAGACAGCAACAACAGTGTAGGACAGACATGTCCAGATATTTAACTAATGGAAAAACTCTAACAACTGGAGAACTATATGTGAGTCCATTAGGGGGCGTCCTGCAGGACCGCCAGTCCAATTAATATTCAGGTTCCATCCGGTATTCATCTGCAGAGCCATGGATGAAGGTCTGAGTCCACCTCCAGGAAGCTGGTCACACCTCAAAATAAACAGAAGAGGAAGGCAGTTAGAGCTAATTATAAAGCACGGCATTTAATTAATAAGTGATTGATTGACACAGTGCAGCATGTGACTCCGGCATCACTGACTAGAGCAGCAGAACTAAAAGAGGCAGATACTGCAGGGTACTCAGTTGAGAGGGCTCCCCGGAACAGCATCATTTCAGCCCCCCCCCCCCCCATTAACGATGAGGTGGGTGAAGAGGTGACACGCCACAATACACTGATCACAGATTACCCCCCCAACACAGCCAAGCCTGAGATCTACATCTTTATGTAATTAATTAAACGCCAGATTAAATAAATGTGTTTTTAATTTATTCTTAAAGATTAATAGTAGGCGGCACGGTGGCTTAGTGGTTTAGCATGTTCGCCTCTCAGCGCTGGGGATTCCCGGTTCGATCCCCATCTGGGTGGAGTTTCCATGTTCTCCCCGTGTTTGCGTGGGTTTCCTCCGGGTTCTCCGGTTTCCTCCCACAGTCCAAAAACATGGATCAGGTTAATTGAATTCTCAAAATTGCCCCATATAGAGTGTGTCTGTGTGAGTGAGTGTGTGCCCAGCGATGGATTGGCGCCCTGTCCTGGGTCTATCTGCCCAGCGCCCGAGACGTTCTCCCCTGGATGGGCATGGGGAACCCCACTGCGACCCTAATAGAGGATAAGCGGGAGATAATGATTGAATGAAGATTAATAGTGATTCAGAATCACGAACGGTATCTGGAAGGCTGTTCCAAAGTTGAGGAGCCTTGTGGGAGAACGCTTCTCCAACATCAGTCATTTTATTTATTCTAGGAGCTAAGAGAAGACCAGCACCTTGAGATCAGAGCTCACGTGTTGGCTTGTACGATTGAATCCGCTCACTCAGATACTGTGGAGCCTGATTATGTAGAATTTTATGTTATCAATACAATTTTGTACTCAATACGAAACTTAACTGGTACCAGTGTGAGTTTAATAACACAGGACTGATAGAATCAAACATAGCGCTGCATGTTGTTAAGTAAAGTGCGTCCAGAGTCTCATGTTCCACAAATGGTTCCGCAATCAGAGAACATTGTGTGGGTTGCGAAGCCACCGACATCGTATTTCCCTTTTAGAATATGTAATATATGGATGATATATAAATGTAATGCCAGTCCAGGCTGATAACCCTGACCAAGCTTTTATTTATTCAGCGTCAGGCGTAAATCTGAGTTCCAATTATCTGATACGACTTTAATAAAAGCCCTCAACAACAGGGCTGTTGTGACCGTACCGTATCTGTCCTTGGTAACACCTGCCCCACCGCGGGGATGGTTTGGGGACACGGTCCACTTGGCTGATCCAGGTTCCCCTCGTCTCACCGGCGACTGTAACCGAGCCCTCTGGAGCAGAGCGACCTGCTCAGACGTGTCTGCGGATAGCCGCTGCCCAGAGCTCTGTAAATCAGCTTTGTTGAAATGACTGCAGTGAAAAGCACTTTATAAATAACCTTTAATTCGTACGAGTTTTCCACATGACTCACGGAGAGCACATCAGACCACACTCGCAACGCCGTTGTGTGTGAGATTAATGCTCCATTCAGGAACAACTCCAGTTTACACAGCTTTACACCCGACCCCAAACACGGCGGGGCCGTCCAGCGTGCCGAGGGTTCGTTCATCAGCGGCGGTTTGGAGTTCGTTCATTATTAGGTTTTATTTGTATGTGTTTAGATCCTTTATTTAATCCTACCCAAGTAAAATTAATTCAATATTAACAGAGCCCAGGTTTAATATTTGGTGACCTCTTGACTGATTATTTATTTATATATATATATATATATAAATATATATATATATTCATTAATTCATCCATTATCTTCCGCTTTATCCTCTATTAGGGTGTCGGGGGGGGGGGGGTTCCCCATGCCCATCCAGGGAAGAAAGTTTCAGGCGCTGGGCAGATACACCCAGGAAAGGACGCCAATCTGTCGCTGGGCACACATTCACTCACACATACACACTCTTTATGGGGCAATTTGGAGAACTTTATTGACTTGATTCATGTTTTTGGACTGTGGGAGGAAACTGGAGAACCCGGAGGAAACCCACACGGACACGGGGAGGACATGGAAACTCCACCCAGATGGGGATTCGAACCGGGAATCCCTAGTGCTGAGAGGAGAACATGCTAAACCACTAAGCCACCGTGCCGCCAATGTGTGTATGTATATATATATATATATATATATATATATATATATATATATATATATATGCCCAGCGATGGATTGGCGCCCTGTCCTGGGTCTATCTGCCCAGCGCCTGAGACGTTCCCCCCTGGATGGGCATGGGGAACCCCACCGCGACCCTAATAGAGGATAAGCGGGAGATAATGAATGAATGAATGAATGAATTAATATATATATATATATATTGCTGGGCACACACTCTCTATATGGATGAATGTTTTTTGGACTGTGGGAGGAAACCCACGTGGACACAGGGAGAACATGCAAACTCCACCCAGATTGGGATTCGTTCGTTTCTTGAATTCAAATATAATTTAAACATTTATTAAGGTGGAAGCATAGAGAGGAGAACAAACTTTTCTTTGAAGTGTGTTCATATTTGGAGATTTTTGTGTTAAATTTATTTAACATCATGTAGACATTGAGCTTCATAAATGAACGTTAAATTATCTATATTTTGCTCTTGAATTGTCTCATGTCATTATACTTAGTCCTCTACTTGGCTCGTGAGGGGGGGGCGGGTTCCCCATGCCTATCCATGGGAGAACTTTCAGGTGCTGTACAGATACACTCAGGACGGGGTGCCAATCTATCACCAATTCACCTTGAGTCCATGTTTTTGGACTGTGGGAGACCAACCCGGACCTTAAAACGGCCATTAATGGAACTGGAAATGTGAGGTGAGGCACCACCATGCTCACTGTACCCCCATGCCACCACCTTAATGTTCATAATGTTTTATGCACTTTTTTTACTCATTAAATATAAAAATTAAATAGTAAAGATGTCATTACCCCCAAATACATCATATTATGAGACTTTTACAGGTTGAGCTGCTGTGCACGCGCTGAAACCTGATTGGCCGGCTGGAACGTGTGTACACCTGGACCGCCGAGGTAAGCTTTAAAACCGGCCAAGACCCAAAAATAAGAAGCGTTACGCTAATAAAGCGAGTTTTTATTGGACTGCGCTCGGAAACCCCCAAAAACAACAAGCAGGCCGACGGCGCGTACACCTGGCGGGCGTGGCGGGCGTGTTCGAGTCTCGCTCTTAACGAAGCCAACCCGGCTCCAATTCGTTTGGACTTCTTCTACCGTCATAACATTTATGTCGGGTCGGGTCGGGTGGATGTTGGACCCACACAAACCAAGCCGTCTTATTTTCGAGGTTGAGCTCGGACCCGCGCCCGCCGAACCCCCGTCGCCCGGCTGCACCTGGACGGATGAGCGAGTGGAAAGCGCCCGCTGAGGTAAGAGTCCTGCTGGAAACTTATTACTCTTAATTAAAAACTATAAACAGGACTTGTAGACGCTCACCTGCTGGAATTGAACCGGGGGTTGTGTTGGGAACCGGCGAAAAAAACACAACAACGCATTTAAAGCGCTGGCTCTGCTCACCAGCATCAGATGTCCTGGTTGTTTAGATGACTTAATTGCAGTTGCGTTCTGTTTGTCTGTTTTATATCCATAACAAGAAAATGATCTGAAAGGACGCAGTTTGTTTCGTTTACATCGGTCTCACAAATGGATACAAACTGTTCTGTTGTCGTTCAGAAGGTTATTATTTACTTTCGAGTATTTAAACCCAATGGCTCCAATTGGTTCCCATTGGTTCCAACCAATTTAACCTAACTTTTCCGGTTTGTTTTCTCCACAGAGCTCATTCCCGCATCATGTCCTCCTGCTGCATCGAGGTCCTCCTTCCTCTCGGTGTGTATACGTCCAAATTGAATGATTCGATGTGAACCCCTGTTATCTTTAGTCCTTCACTTCCACTTGAGTAACGTCAACGCTCGGGTGGCGGCAGCGTGTCGAAATACGGCTTCCGTTCACACGTCGCCTTAAAGGTCATGTTTTATGATTTGGAGACAATAATTTCAGAACATGGATGTCGATTTGTTTTTTTTGGTTGGTTAACGTGTAAGCAAAGCCCACCTCGTGGTGGTGGTGGTGGTGGGGGGGGACGATGGGGAGTGGGTCGCAGAGAGGAACGAGTGAGGCGATTCATCAGGTTTCCTGACGAGTGTCCGCACTGATGCAGCTTTAATAAGTGCGCAGTACGCAGGCCGTGGGCACAGCGCCAGCCCTAATGCGCCAATTTGCCGACTCCGGATCTTCGGCCGCCGAGGAGCAATAAAGCATGCTGGCGATAAAAATGACACAATTACCGCAGCGCCCCGGCCGCCTAATTGCATCCGATCGCGCTTTCTTATCCCTCCCTTGACGTGTCGGGGGTGCACCCCTGCGCTCTAATGAAAGCCCATCCGGGGCACGCCGGTCTCGGGCCGCCCTGATCGACAGCGACGGTACGGGGAACCAATTTAGCCCGTCGCTATCTCGCTGTAAAGTGCGCCCGGGTGATTCAGTGGCGGCTTCAGATTTTCAAGCGCGACTGATGCGTGCTTTATAGCGGCCTATTAGTGCTCTGACATTTTGTCCATCATCATAACACAGCCAAGTGATTTAATAGAGCTTTGAATATATGAGCTAAAAGCTTTGATCCATTACGGCTCTGCACTGAGCTCAGCCCGAGCTTTTCATCATCTGCAGGAACCTGCTTTACTTCTCCTTCAGATTTTCTTAAACTTTTTATTTTTTTGGAGGAGGAAGGGGGTGGATTAAAAGATTGGTTTGCTTTTTTTTTTTTTTTTACCTCTTTATTGGCTAGACGTCGCATATTCATGTTGTGGAAATCCATAAAACCCCCTTCGGTCTCGCAGTGACGTCCTATATTTTTTTTTGAGACTAGAAAATAATAAAACGTACGTTAAAAGGCAATCCTGCCACATTTCATTTTAAATGGAGCTGACCGACCCTCCCCTTTCCCCTCCCCTCTGCTGTTTCGGTCTGTGTCTGTGTGAGTGTTTGTTAATAAGTATTAACAGACTATAGACTCCCACCTTAAACTCTCTGATCATGGGATCAAAACGTCCCGTTCCTGCAGATTCCATCTTTACAACATCAGGAAGATCAGAACCTTCTTGACTGAACATGCGACCCAACTGCTCGTTTAAGCCCGCGTCCTATCCCGGCTTGATTATTGTAATGCGCTACTTGCCGGTATCCCAGCTTCCACAATCAGACGTCTTCAACTGATTCTGAACTCTGAAGCCCGACTCGTGTTTAACCCCCAAGAACTCATGTCCTCCATCACTCATGTCCCTCCATCACTCATGTCCCTCTATTGGCTCCCTGTAGCTGCTGCATTCAGTACAAGTCACTGACTCTGTCCTAAAGAACCATCTCTGGATCTGGCCCCTCCTCCCTTCACTCTATCTTTTCAAAATACACTCCGACTCGTTCACTTCGCTCCAGTGATGATCGCCCCCTGGTGTTTCCACCGCACCGAGGAGCTGATTCTCACTCCGTGGCGTTCACCACTGAAACATGGTGGAACGATCTTCCCAACTCTGTCCGTAAGGCAGAATCAGTAAACAGTTTTAAGAAACTACTGAAGACGCATCTCTCTAACAAAAACCTGTTGTAAAAAAAAAAAGGGGGGGGGGGTGGCGCAGCATCGAATAACAATCAGGTTTGATGAATTTACAGTGTAGTTGGTTTACTCCATGGCTTCTGACTCGTGGTGTTCTCATTTGTAAGTCGCTTTGGATAAAAGTGTCGGCTAAATGACTAAATATGAATATCTGAATATTAATTGGACTGGCGGTCCTGCAGGACACCCCCTTAATGGACTCACATATAGTTTTCTAGTTTTTCCATTTGTTAAATTTAGTTTTTAGTTTTTCAATTTGTTAAATGTCTCTACATGTCTGTCCTACATTGTTGTTGCTGCCTGGCCGCTCAAGGAGGACGAGTCCCCCACTGAGTCTTGGTCCTCCCAAGGTTTCTTCCTTGAATAACAACATAAAAGGGAGTTTTTTCTTGCCACTGTCGCTTCGGCTTGCTCTTTGGGGGTTTAAAGGCTTTTCATTTTGTAAAGCTGCTTTGTGACAATGTACTGTTGTAAAAAGGCTATAGAAATAAATAACTTGAACTTGAACTTAAATGTAAAGTATAGGGCTTATAAAATAATAACAAAAAAAATTATATAAAATTCTTCAGGATGTCTTGTTTAATTTCTGGTATTATAATGCTATTCACTGTTTTGTTCTTGTTTATTGTATTACTGATTTTACTCCTCAATAAAATATATATATAAAAAAAATAAAACAAGGGATGGGCCTATTGATTTGGGCAGGATCCAGATTTTTAGAGCCTATCCCATCTCCCTGACCGTCTCTTTGTGTGTTATGAATCCTTCACATGCTCGTCTGATTTATTTCCCTCTCATTTACTTTTTCCCAGACACCGAATCGTCTGCCAAATGAGTCGACGGGCCGAACGTTGACGATTCAGCGCCGGGATCGATTCACCTGACGTTCTGCACTTTGGAGAGACTCCGCCCACGCGGTGATGGACAGGTGAGAGGTTTGGTTATCGTAAACATGTGCACAATGCCCACTGCAGTACATACTACCCTTAAATTAATTATACTACAGATCTGCAAGACTTACAGCATTATTACACCAACAAGCGACTCACACTGTTTAATAAGTATGGATATGTTATGAATGTGTTATGTATTGTTATTCAAGGTTCAAGAAAATTTGATTTATCATTTATATTGCATGTGGTACATGAGACCAAACCGAAATTATGTCTACCCCTAAATTTTAAAGACGAAAATGAGATACAAATACAGTATAGATATGTAAAATATAACACAATATACAACTATGCATATATATATATTTATATATATATATATAAATAACTATTAATTATGTATATAATTTACATTTTAAAAATATATATCATATAGTATACATTAGATTACATTACTTGTTATTGTATGTGTCATGTTATTAATATGTATGTCATGTTCTTGTGTCATATGTTATGAATATGAATATAAGTGTTTTATTATGAATACTATTATTAATGAATATTACCTAATGACATATTTAAATGCTAAACCTCTTGTTGACATCCACACTTCGTTATGTGTTTGTACGTAATGCTCTCTAATTACGAACTAATGAAGTTGTGGGCTGATTGATTATAAAGTTTTAATCTCTTTAATGTCGGCACTGTACTGCGGCAAAAATCGTTTGGTACGTCTGGGGCCTGACCTTCACTTATTAAGCACTTAAGTACTTATAAAGTGTGTATAAAGGGGCGGTGGAGGGCCTCTGGTTGGGGGCTTTGGTCTGTAAATCACATGGTGGACTGCGGTTGAGGCCCCTCGAGCGGGGCCCCTCAACCCTATCAGCTCCTGAGACGTGCTCGCCCGGCCGCCCCTCTGCTGGTCTTTTGAGAATGCAGCCGTGCGCAGGACGTCCGCCTGCGTCGAGCGTTGGCCGACGTTCAGACCGC
>JAFMOD010000779.1:139274-146335 GCA_019802435.1 Corydoras maculifer
ATAGGGCCCTGCCCGTCATATGGACCCCATGTGCTGGAGCCAGTGTGGGGTCGAACCCGGCTGCTCGTGAGGTCAAACTTCGGCGTGGCTTCCTCAACCTCACGCGCCCCATTGGATGGGGGTGACGGGGGTGACGGGGTGACGGGGGAGGGTTGTTGCGAGAGGGGCCCTTCGATAGTCGTGATTTAAAGGTGCGGATTTATTTATTGGTGAAGTCAGCTGCTTTGTTTACGATGTCCGGCTGTAAGAACGCTGTATTTTTATAAGTTTGGAAAGAATGTTGTGCTGCTTCACCTCCACCCCCGCCTCCACCCCCGCCTCCACCCCCGCCTCCACCCGGGCGGGCGCCTCCCGAGACGCCGCAAACACGTCATAGTTCAAAATGAAACGGCGCCAACATTACGAAACGCTCATGATTCATCACGAGGTGGAGATGAATTTCATTGTCTAACTTTTAATTAAATCAATTTTCAATTATTATTTTTTTTATTTTTTTTTGCTTTTCTTTAATAGGGGGGGGGGGGGGGGGGGGGGGGGGGGGGGGGGGGGGGGGGGGGGGGGGGGGGGGGGGGGGGGGGGGGGGGGGGGGGGGGGGGGGGGGGGGGGGGGGGGACTACCACCAACCCCACCATCACCAACCCCAACACCAACCCCACCACCACCACCATCACCACCACCATCATCAACACCAACCCCACCAACCCCACTACCACCAACCCCACCACCACCAACCCCACCACCAACCCCACCACCATCACTACCACCAACCCCACCACCACCACCACGACCCTTGTTTACCTCAGAGATGAGGTTTTCATTCTTTTAAATCTATGTAATCTGAGGAGGGTCCATATCTCCGTCACGCTGCGTTCTAACACCTTCAGCCCTCTGCTTTTCCGTTCGCACCCCACCGCCGGCGCGTCCACAGTTCCGTGGCGTTCCATGGCGTTCCATGTTATGGCGGCTGTGAGGAAATCCAAATTCAGCCTCTAATCCATCAACCACGTCGCGGTGGTGACACTTTGGAAATCGAGCTCTGCTCTCCGACAGGTGTTTGCCGTCGTCCGTGGGTCGCACCCCCGGTCTCCAGGGCAGGTCCCGGAGGTTATTTATTCGTTTGTCGGTCTCTCCATCGGCGTTGGTTCTCTACAATTTTCTCCTACAATTCCCAAACTTAAAGACGCCTTTAATACGGGGATGTAATCATCCTCAGTTCTGATAGACGACAATTAAAACAATAACCAGTTAAAATTGTTCGTTCTCCTCCATTAAGCCAGCAACCTCCGGGTCGGTGCTGAAGGACGTCGACGCCTGAGCCCGCCACCCTGCGCGTTCTGATGGGATATGTAGTATTTATAAGCAGCCGTCAGATCCTCGGTGCTGATTGGTTGGGTGTTGATGAGTTTCCTGTACCAGCAGGACCGTGACGCCGCCGCCGCAGGGATAATGACTTATTTATTAATGGCTTCATTTCTAATCTCTTATTTGTCGCGCCAGTTCGTTCACTTTGTCTTATCGAAGACGCGTGAGCTCGCCAGCAGGGGGGGGGGACACCGCGGACGTTGTTTGGTGACGTTTTTCGGGGGTCAGGTCTTGTCTTCGTTCTTAGAGAAGCATCAGAGAGGGTTTATTGTTTTTGGTAAACTAAACAGTGACCCCTGCTGGCTGCTGGGTGTAAGTGGTTTGGTCGTGGGAGGAGCTTTCACAGCGTTTAGCGCCGGGCCCCTTGGCGGCAGACGTGTTCACTTCGCCGGAACTTTTAATTCTTGCGGACGTCTGGCTCGTGTCAAAAGCGCAAATTTACCTGTTCCGTTGGGCCGCGCCGGCCGGCCCCGCGTGGCCCCCGCGCCGGCCCCGGTGTCATGCGATGGAGCTGTAGCGTTTCTGCCCCGGCTGCGGTTGCAGATGAGGGCAGGTCCCTGGAGACCCTCGCTCTGGGAGGTCTGATGCGTTCAGGCAGAGACCGTTCCGGAGGACGGAGATGGATGGTCCTCTGTAGAACGCGCTCAGCCGCCCGAAACCCGCCGGAACCCACGTTCCATTAACATCCGCGCGCTGATGGAATGTGGCCTGCACCGGACTCGCCGGTGGGTGGAGCTTCTGGAACGGAGTTCTGCGGGCGGCATCGCCGCTGATTAAAAACCAGAGAATGCAGATCTTCACACTCGCGCGATCAAACGCTCCGAGCGGCGCATTCCAAAAATTCATTCTCGCTCCAGTGGAGTGCGTCAGGACCCCGCATGATGATGATGATGATGATGATGATGATGATGAGGAGCAAGACGAAGAAGCGTGTATTTTTCAGATTTTTATTGTAGATCCTCGCCGTTCGCAGTTGAACCCGCATCATAACGCCAGTTCTGGCAACACGGGTGGGGGATGGGGTGAGGGGGGCGGGTATTTCTATATCTTCTGCATTAAAAATGAATAAAAAATGAATCAATTAAATAAAATACGGCATCTGCTCGGTTCTCCAGAAACAGGACGGCTGTGCTGGACCGTCACTGACTAGAACAGCAGAACTAAAAGGGGCAGATGCTGCAGGGGACTCAGTTCAGAGGGCCGATGAGAAGATGAGCATTCCGGGAGCCTTCCGGGAGCTGCGTAACAATTTTGGCAAATCAGGATTGAGCACTCAACACATTTCTCAAGTGGGGGACTCATCCTCCTTGAGCGTGGCGGGGGGGGGGCATCAACAGTGTAGGGCAGCCATGTACAGATTATGTGGTGGTCATGTGACCCGTATTTAACAATTGATACACTATATAAGTTCATTGATGGCGTCCTGCAATAGAAATCCAGGTTCTATCAGGTACCTTTCGCAGAACCATGGATGAGGAGCTGACCACGCCTCCAGGAAATGAGGCGACGCCTAAAACGAACAAACAAGAAAAGCGGTTAGAGCTAATAAAGCACCGTAATTAATTAATAACCAGAGTTCGAGGCAGAGGCAGATCCTGCAGGGTACTCGGTTGAGAGGGTCCGCAGTGAGGGCTCGGGGTGTAACCTTCTGAACGTGTTGGTTTATAATCTGGGTTTAGCTTTATTGGGTCCGCGGGATTAATCCGCCTCGAACCGGCGCTTCAAATTAAAATTCCGCGTTCCGTTATCGACGGCGTTTTTATTGATTTCTTTTTCCGCCGGCTGCGCAGCCGTCCGTCATGCGAGCGGCGGACAGAGCGGCGTCCAAATATTTACACCTCTGTTTACTTTGAGTTATTTTATTACGCTGCGCCTCGTACGGACCCGGCGGGATTAACCCGGGGTGCTCCGTCCGTCCGTCCGTCTGTCTGTCCTGCTGCAGCTGCAGCGTTGGAGCGCGGCCCGGGAGGGGGAGTTTATTTTATTTTATTTATTTTTTGGGAAGACGGGCAGCGCCGCCACCGCCGCCGTCGCGGATCGTCAGGCAACAAAGAGCGGCGCTAAGCTTTTAAGAGCTCGCGAATACGAAGGAAACGCCGGAGAAAAGCGCTCGCCCCCAGACTCACGGCCGCCAGGCAGAGGAGCGATGTTTGGATTAGAGAGAGAGAGAGAGAGAGAGAGAGAGCGCGAGTGCAGGATGCGAGAGGGTTTAGCATGTTTAGAATTCCGGCTTTCTCAGAAAAGTGATGGTGCTGCCACGATTTGGGCGTTCGGTCGCTGAGGGGTAATAAAACACAGTGCATTAGACCGGCAGCATCCATCCCGAAATAAACCCGCGCATTAACGGGGTTCTGCGGACGGTTCCGCCTCACGCATGATGAGAGGAAAAATTGTTTATTGAATGTATGCTCGGTCGCCTTAAACTGAATATATTTAGTTTACTGTATTAATATTATTTACAGGCGGCTTAGTGGTTTAGCACGTTCTCCTCTCAGCACTAGGGATTCCTGGTTCGAATCCCCATCTGGGTGGAGTTTCCATGTTCTCCCCATGTCTGCGTGGGTTTCCTCCGGGTTCTCCGGTTTCCTCCCACAGTCCAAAAACATGGATCAAGTTAATTGAGTTCTCCAAATTGCCCCATATAGAGTGTGTCTGTGTGAGTGAGTGTGTGCCCAGCGATAGATTGGCGCCCTGTCCTGGGTCTATCTGCCCAGCGCCCGAGACGTTCTCCCCTGGATGGGCATGGGGAACCCCACCGCGACCCTAATAGAGGATAAAGCGGGAGATAATGAATGAATGAATATTATTTACAGATCATTTAAAATGAGACGAGGACACGCTGCGGGAGGCGGCACGGCGTGTTGGGGGACGAAGTGAAACCTATAAGAAGCACCCGACAATTCCATGGATGATGAATTAATGAATTAATTAATTAATACGCCGCCGTCGTCTCGTTCTCCCGTTTCTTTTCGGCAGCTGGCAACAATTTCCGATCTCGCGCTTTTTCCCGTCCGTCGGGTTTCGGTGATTCAATTTTCTCCGGTTGTTCTTGAGATTGCTTCGGGTTCAGCGCCTGACCTCTGCTGGGCGGAGCCGTGGGGCGGGACGGTGCGTGGTCCCCGTGGAGCCTCTGGCTCGTTAACCCGCCGCCCCACGTGCACCCTGACCGCCGAATCCGGCGCATGCACGCCGGGCCTCATGCGAATGGCATGTGCATGCATCCCCCCCCCCCCCCGTCCTCCCCCGGTTCGGACAGCTAGTGTCCCGCTGTGCGGTAATCAGCGTAATGGCGGCGTGCGGTGATTTATACGCGCCCACCCAGCGAGCTCCGGATTCTCACGCCGACGGCCGCATGGTCTTCACACTGGAGAGAGAGCCGCCGCCTGAGCGAGTCGACGATTCAGGAATCACGAGCCGGATCAATACGACGCACTTATCGTGATTACAGTCGCCGATTGTGATGCGTAGGACAGAAGGCCGGACCGATACGAGGTGATGGACGTTTAGTGTCTGCAGCGTGTTTTACTATAAAGCTTTATGGTGCGAGAGGGCGTGAGGTGTTATTCCCAATAATACACAACCTCGAGTGTTTTATTGCTTTAATAAACGCTTACAAACTCACTGTAATAATAAAGAAACAAGTTAAAAACAATAAAAAACAAAAAGAAAACAATAAGATTCAGAAATGCGTTGATTGAAAACAAAATCGTTCATAATCTAGTCCAGTTTTTGAACACTGATCACTGAGTAACAGGATTCCGGTTTCTCACACAAGCAAACTGCCATCTAGTGGCCCAATTACAGAGCGCAGGTTATAAAAGAGACTTTTGTCTTTCAATAGCGCCCTCAAAAACACCGCGTTTAATTATTAAACATATTTTAACATCAACGGGTTTCATTTTTAATGATTTCCGAGTAATTATTTTAACTCCAAATACAATCCCATCATGTCTTTAGATTCGATTAGATCGAAAAAAAAGAATCGTTAGATTCATCGATAGATTATTAATCGTTAGGTGCAGCCCTACAGACAACACGATTACCGTCGGTGGTTGAATACAAAGCTACAGCGCTTGCGGTTGAGAACCGATGTTGAGATCCTGCTCATGATGTGCGTCCGGGTTCTAATCGGGGATTTGGGACGAGGGCTCTGAGGGTCTGTCGGGTTCTCCCAGCACACTGTGTGTTTACGGACCGCCCCGAAACGTCCCCACAAAGTTAGGGTCACGCATTCGTCACATGACGTCATCCAAAAAAATTAATAAAATAAAAAATAAAAATAAAATCCTGGCTACGTTCTCCGCTCGGCTTCATTCTTCCGCCTCATTTGAATCGTCAGCGGAATCGTGCGGCGGCCTTTGGGATTAATGAGCCGCTAATCATTCTGGCCTTTCAGCGCGGCCGTACGAAGGCGCTCCGCCGTGCCGCTCGGCCTCCCCGTCGCCCCCACGTCTGCCATCAGTCAGGCTGAGGCTTTCAGCCGCCCGCATTAACCCCGCAGACGGGCGGAGGTGTGAGGGTTGAGTACACCGACCGGGGAGAGGAATTAAAAGATGTTGCGAGAGCGAGAGAGAGAGAGAGAGAGTGTGATGTGGATGTGTCGGCTGAAGAGCCGGGAGTCCGGACCTTTGGCCCCGCCGCTCCCGGGGCCGCCAGCATTAAGAGCCATTAGCGAGCATGTCAGAACTAATAAGGAGCTCATTCAGCAGCACCACCCCCCGGTGGATGCACCCAGGAATGCGGGGCGTTCTTGGGATTTTCTCCTCATGGTGCAGGTGGAGGGGGCAGCTGGCTGGAGCCACGCTTTTTGGCTTTGCGAGAACGCCGTTCTTTAAAACGCACCAGAGAAGGCGGCGTTCGCGTTCCCGTCCTGAAAACATCGCCCCCCGATGTCCAAAACGGGCGTTGTTCTCGACGTGGGATGGATCGATCGGTTTCCAGCGGCCCAGCGTTTATAGATGTCTCATAAACGAACGTTGGCAGGGCCGATAAACGTCGTCCTGCGCTTTGGGTGGCGCACTATGCCCCGTGGATGGACGTGATAACCGGCGGTGCTCGTCGGAACGCGTGTCGGTAGCTGCGCCGCGGAACGATCTCATATCCGTCGTTAAACGCTCCATTCGCAAACGTCCGGGCCGTGTTTACGTTCGCAGACGTTAACGCGCCCTCGTGTTGGCTCAGCTTATCGAAATTGGAGGCAGTCCTGCGCCCGTATGGCCCGACGTGGCGTAAGCCTCTTCTCGGGGCCCCGTCCGCACCTCTTTCGGGGCCTGTGATTTGTCCGGCGCTCGTTATTCTTCCCACCCGGCACGCACTGGAACACCGCCCCCCTCCCCCCCCCCGCCCCCCCCCCGCCGCCACCGCCGTGTGCGCAGATCTAACGAACATAATGGAGTGTTTGAGCAGCAAGATAAACAGGTTTAGTGAACTGCGCCGCTCTGCAGGAATGCGCTCGCCGGGTCAGCGGGAATGATTAACGAGCCTCGGTGACTAATCGCCTTTTAGAGCTGAGAGAAGGGTGTCGGGATCGCCCCCGCCGGAACCCGTGTTCTCAGCGTTCCCCGTTCTAAATGACTTTTTCATTCGCGGGGTTCTCACAGCGGATATGAGTTTCATGTTGGCCTTCGTTCTCTCGTTCTCTCGTTCGCTCGCTGCTGCCATTTTCTTTCAAAGTTTTTCGCTCTGGGTTCTTTTTTTTT
>JAFMOD010000779.1:162076-184249 GCA_019802435.1 Corydoras maculifer
AGTCGTGTTTGGGATCCTTTATGGACTCCTTTTGGTTACGGATGCTTGTGATCCCGTCATCGATCCGTCAGTGCTCAGAACACACCCCTGTGGAACACCGAGGACAGCATGTAAGGGGCTTCTGAGGGCGTCCGGTGTGTAGGTAGGAAAACCGAGCCGACCCCTTAGTCCTCAGACGTTGGTTTATTTATTTTTATAAAGGTGCTGGACAACGTGGTCTCCCCGGAGACGGCCGAGCCGACGAAGTTAAACCCCGAACCGGCCGATGAAGCGGCGGCTTCAAAACCGGAGAACATCGAACCACACGGAGCTCCGCCCACACTCTGAAGGATGAGAGAGAGCCGCTCTCAGCACCGGGAAAAGCCCCAGGAGGCGTGACGTGAGTTCAGCTTTAAATACCTTCACAAACCGACGGCTGGGATGTGGACCATGGGACGAACACCGGGTTGTGACATCACAATGCACGGATAATCATTCTGACTCGGATTCATGTAACGACGGATGAAGTGTGTGTGTGTGTGTGTGTGTGTGTGTGTGTGTGTGTGTCCTAATAAAGTGGCCGGTGAGTGTAGTGCATCTCTATTCACCGCTCGGCTTTAAGCTTCGTTAAATCTCTGTTTCAGCTGCTTTGTTGACGAAGCTTAAGGTGTGATCTGAATTATTTACCACCGCAGATTCCACCCCCCCCACCCCCCCCCAACGTAATGTCTATTGATTACGCATCCAGAAAAATCACTAGGAGGAGCGTACCATCTCCAAAATAGGGGGTGCGACCGGGATCCAGTTTTGTCGGTTGTAATCCCATTGTAACGAAAGCGTTTTTAATTTCCGAGGGGCCCCGGTTCCTGGGACGTTCCCGTCGACGCCCCGACACCTCGGCCTCCGGCGTGTGTTCTCCCGTTTCCTGAGGCACGCGGGGTTTATATATGGCTCCGGACGGCGGCGTCCATCAGGCCGTTTAGTGCAGCGTGACAGCTTTTACGGCTCTCACTGAGATTCCTCCACCAGCCTGCTGTGTGTGTGTGTGTGTGGGGGGGGGGGGTTGGGTGAGCGCTCCTTGGGGCACCACTGTGGGGTGCAGTTGAGCTTCGCGGACCCCTAACGCCAGCGGACGGGTCGGTTGAGCACCGGCGTGATGTCAGCGCCACGCCTTCTGTTAATAGACGTGGTTTCCGTCAGCGTTACCGTGGTGACGTTCACCCTTATGTTGCCCCCCCTCCCGCCCGCCGTCTTCTAAAGCACATGTTTCCAGTATGGTGATGTTATTAGGGTGGTGGATCGCACTGAGTGCCGTAGTGACTTGCACGTCTTTAGGGGTCGCGTTGTTTAAACACAGCAGCTATAATTACGTACGCATTGTTTAGTTCCAGCGCACCTGTTAACACCGCACCACCGCTCAAGGAGCATGGACCCCCCGCCGAGCCCGGTCCTCACAAGGTGCAGTGCCACCTGCCACCCTCGCCTCGACTCGCTCTTTGGGGGGGTTCCTGCAGAGAACGTCGTAAAAACCTGCAGTGATGATACGATATAGTAAAATAAATTAAATTAAATAAATGAAAGCTTTCTGAGGAACGCGGGTCAGCTGCCGGTGCCGCTTCTGCTTCCGTACGACGTATCGTGCGAATCCCAGTGCTCGGACGGGGCTGATTTATTCCGAAGACCTTGGCCGACCCGAACCGAGCCTTGACCTCCAACCCCGTCCAACAGGTGGAGGAGGTGGAACACCCAACGGCATGCCACCCAGCATCGCCGCCAAAAAATAGCCTTCAGGTTCCATCCATCCATTATCTTCCGTTTCATCCTCTACTAGGGTCGTGGGGGGGGGGGGGTGTTTCAAGCACTGGGCAGATACACCCAGGACAGAGGGGCAATCTATCACTGGGCACACACTCACTCACACATACACACACACACTCTACATGGGGCAATTTGGAGAACTCAATCGCTTGATGTTTTTGGACTGTGGGAGGAAACCGGAGAACCGGAGGAAACCCACGCCGACACGGGGAGAACATGGCGACTCCACCCAGATTGGGATTCGAACCGGGAAACCCTAGAGCTGAGAGGAGAACATGCCAATCACTAAGCCACCGTGCCGCCCAGCCTTCAGGTTGTTTAGTAAATGAAAAGAAATTGAATATTTATTATTATCATTATTATTATTGATAATATTATGGCTTCATTTTATTTGTTTAGTAAATGATCGATTTGCTCCAGATGACCGGTCCACGCTCGTGTTTCCTGAGTGGGTGGGTGTGTGTGTGTGTGTGTGTGTTTGTGGGGGGGGGGGGGGGGGGTATTTGTGCTGAATTTGGAAACGAGCCGCCCATCATTCCTTTTGCAGGACAGTAAATGCCGAAAGTGCGCCCCCTCCCTTCCTTCTCTCCTGCTTGCTCCCTCCCTCCCTTCTCTCTCTCTCTCTCTCTCTCTCTCTCTCTCACTCACACACACGCTAGTTCGCTCGGTCCTCACACAGAGGCAGTCCGCGCGGCGCGATCAACCGGTTTCGCAGTCCGGACTGGGTTCGGATTTGAAGTCGCGCTCGGTCTTTGGTGCTCGCGCTCTGTCGCGCTCGTGCTCGCGGTTATTTCTCTGATCTATTATTTGATTTGTTCGGTGCGTCGCCGCGTTTGGAGCTGCGCGCAGAGGAGCCGCCGCAGAGCCGCAGCACAGCCGCCGCAGAGCCGGGGTCGCGCCGCGTCCTCACCGCCCGCCCGCGTTGCCCCTGGCGGCTGCTGTTGTTTTTATTTATTTATATATTTATTTATTATTTTTAATTTGTTTATTTCTTTTCTCGCCCCTCTCCCCTCCTCCTCCTCCCCCCCTCACCTCGGCGCTTCCTTCGGGTTTTTAACTTTGCTCGTGCGCTGTGACGCCGCAGCGTTCCACGCGTCGCGGCGCGGCGGGGATTTCTCGGGATCCGGAGCAGCGGGAGGATCAGCTGCTTTTATTTGATTTGTTTTTTATTGGAATGCGTTCGACGCCGACGACTCTGTGACTCGCCTGCCCGATCCGACCCGACCCGACCCGAGCACAGCCAGCGTCTCCCGGTGCCGGGCGCGTTTGGATACCCGCGGCGCGGCGCGGCGCACTCCGGCGGGGGGCACATGTGAGTTGGTTCTGCCGTTCTCCTGCCCGGACCCCCCCCCCCTCCCGGACCTCCCGGACCCCCCCCCGGACCTCGTTCGCACTGTTGATCGATTTTTTGGAGATGGCGCCGATCGGGATGCTGCTCCCCGCGGCCGTGCTGCTCTGGGTGTCCGCGCTGGCCGAAGAGCCCGCCGGGAAAGCCGTGGCCGACCGCTACGCCGTCCACTGGAACCGAACCAACCCCCGGTGAGTCCGTGCGCTTCGCTTTGATCCCCGCGCCGCTTTCTGTTCCTGCAGTTTGTGCTGATCGGAAAAAATAATAGCAAGAGACTTTGCAGCTGTTTGCATTTCATGACGGTTTCCCGACGTCATTAAACACATCACTCATTTACTAATTCACCTTTAATTGCTCTTCGGATGTTTGGATGGATGGATGAATCTCCATTAAATCATGTGTGCATTAAAACCTTCCTGAGTTTTGATACTTTAAGGTTGTTTTATATATATATATATATATATATATATATATATATATATATATATATATATATATATTCCTACAAACATTTATTATTATTATTATTATTATTATTTAGAATAATGAGGAACACCCGTCTGAAACACAGTTCTCCTGATGTTGTGCGTAAACCACTTGTGTTCTAAGATCACTAAGGCCCTCAGTTGTCTTTCAACCATTTACTTATTTAAAAAAAAAAAATCTCATTGATGTGAATCCCAAACCCTCAGCAGGAGCGACTCCTGGAACCATTTTATGACTGAATCACACTGTAAGCTCATTTTAAGGAGCTTTTTTTTTTTTAAAGCACAGAGCTCCTCAGGATCCCAAGCGAAGGGATCAGGAACCATTTCGCCCTCCGGTTTGTTGGCGCTGGTCGCGTCGGGTTGGAGCCTAAAGCCTGGTGGAAGTTTCCCCAGTGGTTGCTTTTTGGTTTCCAGTCCTCGGCTCCTGGTCTTCAGATGGAATTGGGTCTTTGAAAGCATTAAAAAGAATTAAAGGTCATGCGTGGCCTTGCGTTTTTCAAAGCGCTGGGAGGATTTCTAATGGGATTGAACCCGACACTTTTCTGCTGTTGTCCTGATTAAACCTTTAAGGTCGTGATTGTTTGGAGTCCTTACAAAAACACAATTCGGAATCTTCTTACGGGGTTAGGGTTGCGCCTAATGCCAGCTTAAGCACCAGGTGTTTCTCCGAACCTCCTGTTTCTGGTTACTCACCGACAGCTAGGGTTGCATTTGTGTGTCTCCTCTTAAGACTCTGCTCCCTCGATGGGTTTTAGGACACCGAAAGAACCTTATTTAAACATCTACCTTCCTTTAAATGTCCCGTGAGGCGTTTTTGTTACGTCACTGTGAGGCCTGAGACGCAGGGTTGAGGTCTGTTTGTAAAGGTTGGAACCTTTTTTTCTCTTAATAAGCAGCGTTCTCACGTCGCAGGCGTTGCATTAACACCTGCAGAACGTATACTGTTGAGTATCGCAGCGTGGAATCGGCACCGGCGTGGGTTTCATCACTTCTCCACGCAGCGCTCAATTAACGCCTCGGGTGTGATAATTCAGCGGTACGTCTGCCCTTCTGAACCGATCGTGTAAACAACGCGGTCGAGGACCGTGAGCGTGTTTACCCAGAACTCCGTCAGGGCATCTGGTGCGTGCAGTAAACATTCGGGCAAAAAGCAGAAGTTCCCGTCAGACGGAGGACGCAGTCCGACCTTCAGCACGCGCCGCCGCCTCTGAAAGTAAAATGGCAGAACGTTGGGGCGGAACTGGGGTTCTGAGCGACTGGTTGGGTTGCGGCCTCCACATTTTAATGCCTCACGCTCCTCACGCACGGCCTTCCCCTGGTTTATTATATCCTACGTCCACCCGGTTTGCCCCCACTAGGCCGGGACACGACCCGCGTTCGTATTGCGCTTGATGACGTGACCGCCCAAACGGGAACACGGGGCTTAATTAGTGGGTTCCTTCAAAATAACGGCGCTGAATCACTCAAACTGGCACGGCACACTTTTACGAGCGAACAATAACGGAGTTTATTGGCTCTCACAGCAAACAAAGACTTCAGGACTTAATTGCCCTTCGTTTCCACCCGGAGGTTTGCGTTGACACACACGACGGTTAGTCAGAGGTTGCTGATTGGTTGCTGCTGCTGCTCCTTTAGGCTTCAACATCTCCGAAGACGACCTGATGTTTAATTTTATTGCTTTAGGTGAATAAAGCTGCTCCGTTGGTTCTACGTCGATATGAACGTGAGCGGCAGCGGCAAGGAGAATCTCTGTGACGCTGAGCGCTGAGCACACTGCGTTTTTCGGGTCAGGTTTATGTCACAGTTTGGGGACGGCCCCATTCTGTCACATTATGACCGTGGTGTGGTGCGATGTGTGGATTGTGGAACCCAACGTGGGCTTCACAGTTTTGAGTGGACGGACCTTCCAGAGACGTCGTATGTTGTGTTTGTTAGTTTAGAACGTTTTCACGGTTGCGTGTCTTTTAATTGTTGGCGTAAATATGTTTTCCACGCGAATACATTGATATAATGTTTAATTTGAGGTGCGCTGAGAACCTACATCTACCACATAGCTGCCTGACCCACCACCGGGGGCAGTACAAGAACCCGCGAAATCCCATCGTAACGTTCTGAGATACATCACGGCAACGTTTCACTTTGTCGAAGTTTAACGAGACTCACCGCGGGCCACCCCTCACCCCTCGCCCATTCGGGTCACTCGTTTCCGTCGTGTGTTTTAAAAACGAGGGAACGAAAACGACGCGACCCTCGAGGTGACGATGCACCTAGTTAAAAAAAATTTGTAAAATTTGTTTTAAGGTGGGCGGCACGGTGGCTTAGTGGTTTAGCATGTTCTCCTCTCAGCACTAGGGATTCCCCGTTCGAATCCCCATCTGGGTGGAGTTTCCATGTTCTTCCCGTGTCGTCGTGGGTTTCCTCCGGGTTCTCCGGTTTCCTCCCACAGTCCAAAAACGGATCAAGTCAATTTAATTCTATAAATTGCCCCCTATAGAGTGTGTGTGTGTGAGTGAGTGTGTCCCCAGCGATAGATTGGCGGCCTGTCCTGGGTGTATCTGCCCAGCGCCCGAGACGTTCTCACCTGGATGGGCATGGGGAACCCCACCGCGACCCTAATAGAGGATGAAGCGGGAGATAATGAATGAATGAATAGTTTTAAGGTTTAAAAGCTTTAGATCTGATGGCTGCTGTGAGGTTCGGGACATGTTCAAAATGAAACGTTTTTTAAATAAATAAAAGCCTTTTCCATAATGACGATTCAATCGAGCGCGGTTCTGAACCACCACCTTAATATTAATATAAATCAATCAAACGTTAGCGTTCAGGTAACCGTAACGCATGCTTCCTATCCTCCTAATTTTAAACGAGGTGAACGGGACGTGAATAATTGATGGGAATAAAGGCGGAGCGTATCATTTGTACTCATCCCGTGCCCTTAGTGCTTGAGAACGTATTTAAAATGGCAGGCACCGAGTCCCCGCTCTTAGCAGGAGTCCGTGGTTTGTTTCCCAGTTCCCAGGTTTCCTGGCTTAGTTGCCATGGGGCTCCCTGCGCGCACTGCACCCCGCGCCCCATGCCGGGCCGGAGACAATGGAGGCGCTCATGAGCAGCCCTGAGGAATGGCGCTGCCCGGCCGGGTGCCGGCTCATGAGAGGAGCGCATGCCGAGCTCAAGCATTTAACGTTGACGGCGCCGGGGGTTGCGTTAACCTCTGATGGGCCTGCACCACGGCGCGGTTCGGGTGCGACCCCGGGGCCGCCGAAAGTGCATGTAAGAGTGCCCGGTGGCCCCCCCCCCGCCTGCGTTCTTGTCCCCGGACGAGGCCCCTCCGGTAAATAAACGAGCCACTTTTTAACCGGCTGTCTCATTGGCATTCGCGTGCTCTCCCGCCGGCCGTACCCAGACCGCTGAATAACGAGGCGACGCTGTCTGTCACGACCCCGAGGGCCCCGCAGAACCCCCGTCCCTCACCCACGCTCCCCGAGCGCGAGCCTCCTCGCACCTCTCTGCTTTCAGACGGCCCGGCTCTCGGTTCTACATGCGTCCAGCTACTTAAACCTTACAATCACGTTCTCCAGAACTTGTGTCCTAACAAAAGGTTCCCGCTTGGGTTCCTGTCCAATCAGCAGTAGGTCAGTGTGTCTCCGGGTCCTGTACCACACAATCACTGTAGAACCGATGTTTCTAATTTATTACGTTGGGACTTTTATTTAGTGAACTTTTATGTACTGGTACTAAATAGTGGAACCCTGGAATATGAAACCAGTTGTCTTATGGAACCAGCCTCATTTTAAAATGTTGCGCTGCTTTATAGAACCACTCAGGGTTCTAAGTACTAAATTTTCAGTACTCCCCAATGCAGAGAACCATGGAACAATTAATGCTATATTTTCTACCTTCAGAACCCTTGGTACTGCAATCAGACCAGGACGTTCTGGAACCACAGAAATTGCATACTGATACTTTCAGAACTAAAAAGTGGAGCCCTGGAATATTAAAAAAAAAGTTTGGGTTCTAGATCCAAAAATTTTGCAGAGGGGAATTCCGAACCATGAGTAGGTCCATAGAACCATTGATACTACGTCTTCTACCTTTTAGAACACCCCGGGTTCTGCGATGAGATCATGTGGTACTACATTTGGTACTCATATTGGTTCCCTTGTTCCTTGCTGACACCGTCCTAGTACTTTTCCAATCATTCAGTCATCTCTGTAGTTCCGCTGTTCACTGGTTTGGTTCTGAATATGGTTCCGTCTCTGCTGCGGTTTGTTGATTTGGTACTAAGTTTAGTACCGTTCTGTTTGTACGTTCTGTATCGGCGCCCCCTGACTGTGGTTTCAGGTTCTGAGGTCCTACATTTGAAACTAAAGGTTCCTTCGGTACTCTCCCGGTTCTGATGGTATTTTTATTGCTGACTCGGCTCCTCCGCCGCATTACGAGGAGGTGCCGGGGCTCGGCCGGGGGGTTTGGGGAGGCGCTGTGAGATCCCGATCGTTCGCTGAGGAATGCGAAGCGGCACATCAGAACGCTGTTAATTGAAGTTGCGGTTCTGATGAGTTCTGCAGGACGGGCTTCAGACGGCAGGCGCGGAGCTCGCGGCTCTTTATACGAGGTCACGGCTGGCGGGTTCGGGCCGTGAGGCTGTAGGAAATTCCTCAGGGCGGGTTCCAGGGGAGAACCATTCCTTTAGGTCTAAAGCCGAGAACGGAGGCGCCTATTCACATGCGAATCCGCGGCCCTCCCTACATCTGCTCTCGCCGGCCGCGCCCCGGAGGCTCGCGGCGCTCTGCTCTCGCACTCGCGCAACTCGGTCTGAATCGGCAAGTTTCCCCTTAAACACCTCCAAACACAAATTTAGAGTCCTCTCTCTCCTCCCTCGCTCGCTCGCTCGCTCTGCTGCTTTAATTTCATTAAAAAACTGGTCTGTGAGTTTGCAGCGCTGCGTTCAAAGATCCGAAACGTCCAAAAACCAACGTCAGTCACTTCAAACATTGGTTTATTAAAACCAATAAAGTTGATTAGGTTTAAATAATAAAAGTAAAAACTTTTTTTTTTTTTTTTTTTTTTAAAGTTACAAAAACTATATCATTTTATCCCTTTAAAAACTTTTCGGCTGATGGACTGATCGGAAATATAAAGTAAAAGGAAGAAAATCTAATACAAATATAAATATTATTTAGGATTAAACTATAAATTAATAAATTAATAAATAAATAAATAAATGACAAGCAAACCGGAGCTTTGGGTTGTGTGTTCTGAATAATTGACGCTGTGTATTTGTTATCAGATGAATATCAGTGCGGTGTGTGTTCAGGGGTCAATCACGTGTGTGTGTGTGTGTGTGTGTTCCCGGTTCCCGGGTTCTTCGGCGTTGGGTTTGTTTATGGCGTCGGGCGGCGCAGTGGGGACCCGGGG
Source organism: Corydoras maculifer (assembly GCA_019802435.1). Classification (NCBI taxonomy): domain Eukaryota; kingdom Metazoa; phylum Chordata; class Actinopteri; order Siluriformes; family Callichthyidae; genus Corydoras; species Corydoras maculifer. The sequence continues at coordinate 171,125 of JAFMOD010000779.1, forward strand.
TTGGATTGCAGGTCTCATCTGTGTGCTGTTTGCGTATGCGGTGCCATGCAAGCCGATACGCCCAGCCATCAAAGAGATCCTCAGCTCGATGGAAGTGCTCAACAGCTGGGCGCGGGGATCTCGGGAGGAGCGGAACGGTTCCACGGTGCCTGTTTAATCTGCCGTAATTCCTTCCAAAGCTTCCAGCGACAGATGTGAAAGACTTTTTCTGCCTCGGTTACCGTGTTTCGGGCTCCAAACGGCCACACTTCTTTCTAAACGCCTGTCTTGTTGACGTTTTATAGCCAGCTCAGCAGTTTCCCCCCAATTTGTTATAAATCTGCCACTTTGGTGAACAAACCTCGGGAACATGGACGGCGGTTACGTATGCACGTGTAGAACTGCACGCACTCCTGTACGTCTAACACGGTGTGGTTTTATATTCATAGTGAACAAAGTTTAAAAAAAAAAACATGAAATAAAACTCACAAAACAAATTCAAAGTTCGACCCGCACTCGGATTTTTTAAATCAGCAAAACATAAAGAAAAAGTTCCAAAATTCTTAATAATAAAAATAAAACCGAGATTAAACGTACTGTTACTGATCATTAATAACTCATTAAATAATAAATGACTTCAAAACAGTCGTCCATCAAACCTGGTTTATTTAAAAGCAGCAATAAAATTACAAAAAAAAATATTTAAAAAAATATTATTTAAAAATTAAAAAGAACCTTCTTTAAAAAATAAAATGCTGGCGATCTGTAAATTAGGAACCTCAAGTACAACTATAACTTCTTTCATATTAATATTAGATTAGTTTTTAAATTTGGTACTAAAATTTTTTTTTTTTTTGGAACTAAATTTAGTTGCTCACTTACTAAATGTAAAATTGAATTGTTATTGAAATCGGTGCCGTGCGGAACTCGTATCAGAACTGCGGATTCCCACTTTTTTTTTACTTTCCTTAAAAAATTTTATTCTAATAAAAAACAACTTAATTATCATAAAACTTTCTATAAAAATACTAAATATTTTTTTTATAAAAAAAAAACTATGTGATTTATTCTACTAAAATTAGCTTTACTAAAATATTATTTAAATTCAATTCATTTTAAATGATTAACATTATATTTTAATATTTTAAGGTAAACTAAGTGAATAAAAATATTTTAGAATTATATTTATTGAAGAAAAATATTTTTGTATGTATTACAAAACTTTTTAAAAACTTTATAAAAAATGTAACTTTTTAACATTTAAATTGTCGTGCTGTTATAATAACTTTATAATTACTACATAATGATGACATCATCACTCCTGCTGCGATTAATAAAACTTTGTAAAGGTTGTAAGTTAGTGCTGACCTCGTTTAGTTGTTTTAACAATAAAGTTATGAAAGTCTTAAAAATCTTTAAAGCAGAACCCACACATACTGATTTATTTATTAATATATATTATATATATATATATATATATATATATATATATATATATATATTAATTTATATAATACATATTAACTAATTATTTATGAATAAATGATTTAAAAACACAGTAAAGTAATGAAAGAAGCCTGAAACAGAAACACTTAGTTTTATTATCATTGTGATCTGGATCAGTTCTCTGGAATCTCCTGCGGAACGTTCTTCCTGTTGTTCTTCGCGTGTCCAATCTGACGTTTAATCTCCAATTAAAGCGCGGAGCCCCGTTCTCTGTGCTCCGTGGCCCCGTTGTTGTTGCGATAGCTGCTCGCGGTCGTTGTGTGGCACCGGGTCGCCGTTGTTCCCCGCATTGACCCCGTGTTTCTCTCTCGCCCCGTCCCGGCTTCCTGCTGGCTTCACTTGAATGAAATAAAAAAAAAAGAAAAAAAATACACAAAAAAGAAGCCCAAAGTCCAGATTCTAAATATTGACTGGGTTGTGGGACCCGGCCGTCTCTCAGTCAGCGGCTGACCTGTGAAAGGCGACCATTGTTCCCGTATTAGTGGATTTCTGCCAGCGCCTGAAGTATGCACACTTGTACACGCGGGAAGGGCACAGTGGGGCTCGTCAGAGTTGGGGGGGGGGGGGGTGGAGTACGACCGAGCCAGGGACGCGATCTGGAAGCGGCGCTGCACAAACAGGCCGAAGGGAAAGAGGCCGAGAGTGGTTCCGGCCTCAGGGGTCGAGGCCCACCACTTACAGAGCATCCTGGAAATTGCTCAGTGCCAGTTCTGGAACTTTCTCAGGAGACACACAGGGGGGGGGGGTTCTCCTGCAGAGGAACCAGCTCATCCTGTTGATTGGTGACCCCTCACAGTGAGGGGCCCTCGCTCTCCGCAGCACTAATGGCTTGGCTTTCACACTAAACCTTTTTTTTTTTTTTTTTTTTTTTTTGGTCAGTCGGATTTCGCAAACAAGATTATTTATTGTAGCAAACAAATAAAAGGCCAGCGGGGATTTAAAGTATTTAAAAGTCTTTAAAAGTATCCTGCTCTACAATAAAAGTCCTTACACGTAACTTCTAACAACCTTCCGTTGTTACTTTACTATGCTGCGCGTTTAAACGTCGTTCCATTATTATTATTATTATTATTATTATTATTATTATAACTTTAAATAAATATATACAGCTGATTTACGGCATTACGCTCACGAATGCTTTACTAAATATTGTATAGTATCGAGTCTTAAAACCGGAATTGAAGTTTACTTCTTTAAAAAAAATCATAAAAATCTAATCGATGAATCTGTTATTATCATTAATAAAAATCCTTAATCTATTACAAACAGCCACATCTTTTTCATTTTATTTTTAGGGCCCAAAAAATGGAAAAGTTCCATCAGTTTAAAATAATTGACACTTTTATTTTGTTTTCAGGTGTAAAAAGTCAGATTAAGGATTCGAAAACTTTTTTATATGGTATAATATATAAAAAGTTTGTTTGAAGTAAGTTTTTTGTTTCACATAATTTTATTTACATTGAAATGTTAATGTATTTGATGTAATAAACTTTTTTTTTAAGACAGTTTATTAATACTATGTACTATGTAGTTTCATAGCTTTTTATTACTTGTGTAGATTAATTTATTAATTTATTACTTTTATGTATTAAAGTAAAAAAAAAAATATTCTTAATTATCTTAATGACTTTCTAGTTTAGTCAATAAAGAATTAGATACATTTTTTTTTATAAGGAGTGAAATTTTCCGCCACATAACATCGTGAACTTTATTTCTATTAAATTAATAAATTGGGGTTTTTCTGATTGCGTCTAATTAACGATAATGTGTATATATATATATTTTTTCTTCAGTCTCTCGGTTGCCCAAGTGCCTCCACTTTACCCCACTAACACTTTTCATTCCTGCGTGTTTACCGGCTCGACCGCTCGTGCTTTCTGCTCTTTAGTTGAAAAAGCGAGTGTTGAAACGGCGTCTCCGCTTCCTTTGAAGCTCTGAAGGTATTAAGCGAGACTCTGAAAGGCTTAAGAGGTCATCGGCTCATTGTGTGGAGACACAAAACACTTCCTCCGAACCCCATCACCCCGCGGCCTCTCCTCCACTGAGCCACGACCGCCGAGGCCTTTCATATTCATCGGCCTGCGCCCTAAACCCCGAGCGGGGTCCTGAAAGGGCCCTAAAGTTTACTCAGCTAACTCCCCGAGCTGGGCGAGAGGACGCGGCGTGCGCTGACGAGCGCGGGTCCCGGCGACGCCGACCTCGGCCGCTTTGTGCCCCTCATCACGCCACATTTAACCGCAAAGGGAAACGGTGATGGACGCGGCCGTCCGGCAGCCTGAGTGAATAAAAATGAAGTGACTTGGCAGGAGTTACTGAAAACACTCCACAGAAGCTGAGCGCTCCGCGGGGGTGCGAGCTCCTCGCCGTGCTCCTCGCCGTGCTCCTCGCCGTGCTCCTCGCCGTGCTCCTCGCCGTGCTCCGTGTGATGTCACTTCCTAAAGGAAAGGGTCACAGTACGTCATGACTGCAGTCATAAATTAATAATGAGATTAATAATCAAAAATTTTTAAAAAAAGTTTTACACATTTGGAGCTGAGGGATGATCCGCTGCTCCGACGACGTCCTCACCCCCTCTGTATTTATGACGTCAGAGTGCTCACTGTACACAGGGTGCACACAAAAGTTTTGGCACCCCATTAAAACCCCATAGTAACCGCTGACTATATCAACTAATTCGGCTTCTAGGTCACCGATGTTGCCGGAAACCTACATGTTCTGTATTATTCAGTCCGACTTTAGTCCGTTTTATTTGACTTTTTTCCGCAGCGGGACGTTAATTGTTTGTCCTTCTCACACCAGGGTCGCCTCTTCTCGTTAATAAAGTGCTCCGGTCTTTGATTATGTCCTTCGTTAGCAATTTCATCCTGTTTTGAAAGAACTATGAGGAAAGACGTGAGCTGAATGCCTTCATTAAAAAAAATTTAAAAAATTAAATATTTTTTTCAATTTTATTTTAGTTTGAAAACTCGAAAATGTAACGCCTACCAAAAAATGTAATTAAATAATTTGTAATTATTATTATTATTATTTTTTTTACTAAAATAAGAGTTTAGGAAAAATATAACAAAAATATAATTTTCCTTTCGCTGGTGTAATTTTGCATGTTCTTTATTAGTACGACATGAATGTCATAATTACTTTAAAAAGATTTTTTTTAAAAAAAAGCTCATAATTATAAAGCAGGCCTACGGTTTCCCGAACAAAATCGCTGAACACTGGGGGAAAAAAAAGTTGCACAAAACTTAGTTCAATATTTTTGTTTGATCTTAGTGGTAATAATAATAATTAGTTAATTTGTTTATAATAAAAAGTCTTTTGGATTTGATCTATTATTTTATTGATTAAACGCTGGCGTTCCGTTCCGTGAGCGTTCCGTTCGGCGCTCAGTTGTTTTTTTTTGTTTTTTTTGAGTTCTGCTGCGCATCTGTTCGTCGCTGACGCCTCTTTCAGCGCGACCACACCCGCATCATCACCATACATCACGGCATGCCCTCGCGCTGACAGCTCGCGTCCGCCCGCCGTCGTGTTTTGGGAACCGGAGCCCGGTGTTGTGATTAAAGCGTCTCCGGGGAACGAGGACAGTGGTGCGAGTCATTACAGCTTCATTAAAAACAACGATGTTTGGCTTAATTGCCGTGATGTTTGTGTCATGTTTTCGGGTGATTTAAGGAAAAGTATGGCGCGCTCGCGTCCCGAGCGCCGGGGGAACCGAGGGAACCGGGCGAGCGGCGGCGGGGAACTCGCTCGGGGATTTCATTCCTCTGGAATTGGAAACAGGCCTCGAACTCGGCGCCCGCGAACTTTTAGAACGGAGACATGAGAGACAAAAGTTTAGGGACACGCCTCGTTATTTAATCATGAAGCTTCAGTAAGGAACTGCTCTCAGCGTTGGGGGAACTCGAGGAAGCGGGACACCGTCCTCGTCCTCGTCCAACACGTTGGACAGGAGCTGGAACAGAGATGGTGAGCCAGGTCCTGTCACCGAACATCAGTGTCTGACCTCATTAAGGCTCCCCTGAAAGATTCGTCTTAAAGGTTGGGACTGTTCTCCATCCGTCCACCACCTCCCGCTTCATCCTCTGTTGTGGGGGTTGGGTGGTTCCCTATGTCCATTCAAGGGTGAACGTTTCAGGGGCTGGACAGATACACCCAGAACAGGACGCCAATCTATCACTGGGTATTCACTCACTCACACATGCTCTATATGGGGCAATTTGGAGTTTTTGGACTGTGGGAGGACTCCGGAGATGTGGGGAGAACATGCACACTCCACCCAGATTGGGATTGGGATTGCGATGTTTAAATCTCAGCGTTGCTCTGAACTGGCGTTGAACTTTGACGGGAAGCGAAGGCGAACAAAGCGGCAGCGGCGTGAACGCTGCGATGTGTACGCGCCGCATTGTTGTCGCTCAGCCACTCTTTATAAACGTTGGTTGGATGTTTGCGAGGCTTTCGTCTCTTTTGTTCTGCGCTTTTATTTAATAAGCCTGTGATCACGCGTTGTAATCCCGACGCAGCCGGCCTAGCGCGCGTGCGCCGTCTCTGATTGGTCGCTGCAATTGTGTGTGTGATGCAGGTTTGTTTCCTCGGCGCTCGCCGTGCGTTTTCTTTGAACTCATCGAAGGTGACTTGACGGGACGCGGCGCCCGAACCCGCCGGTGAATCTGGGCGTCGTAAAGTAGGTCACGGTGACGGCGTGCGACTGCACGCTGCCTGCTGCGTAACCGACGACAGAACGATCTTCTAAGTTACGTTGGGAACCGTATGGCGTCTCAGATGTGGTGAACCACGCCGGGCCACCAATCAGAGCGCAGCATTCTCTCTGTGGCTTTTATTTTTTTATTTTTTTTTAATACGGTAATAAAGTGGAAGCTGAAATGCCGCTAATTAAAATCTGATGAATTGGCACCCCGATTCGGTAAAAAAAAAAGCCACAGATTTCATTTCGGAAGGAGTAAAATTCGGTGCGAGCACCCGACGCCGCCCCTGCGCCCGCCCTGACCTCGTTTCCGCCGCGTTTGCGTGTGAAGCTTTGTTGGCTCGACTCGACTCGCAGATCACAAACAGCTTTTAATATTTCATCCGTCCCAGAGCTCCCAGTGTACTCCAGTTCGATACGAGGAAATGCCCTGGGCGCCGCCCACAGGAAAGACGCTCACATCAAAGCGTCCGCTCGCCAGCGCGCGGGACGGGAACGCCGAAAAAACGTGCCGCGCTGCGAACGCTCCAGAGCTGCGAGGCAAATAATTAATACCCAGCTGGTTAACGCTTATCTTAAGCGGGGGAAGGGGGGGTATAAACCGTACATCAGAGGGGATTATGGGGAAAAATTTTTTATTATATTTGGTGAAATATTTGGATTTGGACGTGCTGGGATCGAGTTCCGTCTGTCTGGAGTTTGCAGGTTCTCCTGTCCTCTGGAAGCTCCGTATTGTTTGTACGCGTGAGAAATGTCCTTATTTAATGGCTGGGATAGGCTCCACAATCCTACTATTATTTGGTATAGCTAAAGTTCCCCATCATGCTTTAGACTTTCAGACATACTAGCTTAATTTTAATTGTTTTCGTAACGACACGCCTCCCCGGAGAATTATTTTAACATAAACCTGCGCAAACTTGAGCCCGATGGGCTACAACAGCATCGCACTGCGTTACAAACACGTAGCGCCTGACGAACACTTTCCTTTGTTTGTTTTGCGTGTCAAAATTTGTTAAAATCTAAGATTCCAACCTCGCTGTATCATCCAATAGAAATGCGGGTCGTCCGCACGACGTCGTTAAACGGCGGTGTCGTCGTCGTTGAGTGTTTATCGCTTGATACCAAAAACGAGACGCATCGCAAAAAGTGTGAATCCGTGTGCAGCTGTTAAAAAAAAAAACTAATGAAAATAGCGCCGGTACGAAAGACGTAGCAACAAATTCACGTAACGTTATCGCAAATCATAATATAAACATCTTTAATCTCCGCACCGTCGACTTTTTTTAAATTTATTTTATTTATTATTTTTTTCCCGAGTCAGCAGAATGAAATCCGTTGTACTAATAAGTGTAATAAAAGAAATCCGAAATCACGCCGGTTGGATTGGAGTCATTTTTCCCGCCGTCTGATTAACGAGCGACGTTGTTTCGACGTTTGTTGGCGTCGTAACTTCTCGGCGCCGTGGCGGAGCGGCGCTGGTTCGGTGGAAGGCGCCATTTTCTGACTCGTATCCATTTTGTTTGGCGAGCGGCGCTGCTCCGGCGGATTTGGGACGCCTCATCGGGCGGGTGCTCCTCGTTTTGTGTTTTTTTTTTTTTTTTTTTGGGGGGGGGCGGGGTTTCGGGGGGGGAGGGGATACGGATGAGCGTGCACCGTGAACGGGGGCTGTACAGGAATGTACCTTCGGATGGTTTCGGCATGGCACGGCGCCAGCGCGGTGAGTGTGGCACCTCGACCGCACCGGCGCTGGCCTCTCCGGCGGCACGGTGCGAGGGGAGCATGCGGGGGCCGCGGGCCGCGCCGGTCCCCTTTGTGCTCGCGCGCCGGCCGGGCCTCAGTTATTCTTGTGCATAATTGATGGAAAAGTTAGAATAGCAGAAGTAATGCGATGAGAGGGTGCAGCCATGCGGCGCGGCGGTGCGGTGCTCGGCTCTGAGAGGGATCGCGTGCGACCGCCAGCAAACACGAATGTGGAAAGAGGGCATCTGGAGTAACAGGTCCCGACACCGAGCCGGCGGAAAAAAAAAAAACGGAGGCCTCCAGTCAATCACGCTTAACGTTCTCATACAGCGCCACCGCCGCCAGTCACGCACCCCTCCAGCCGGACGTCAGCGACCACGCCGCGCTCATCCTGCCTTTAAAAACCCCAGGCCTGACGGCGTAACCATGCGAGCCGGTGTGATTAGAACCGTCACGTTCGCAAGGCATCATTACGGGGTGAGCCGGCGAGTCGACCACCTCGCGCGCCGCTCATTACGAGCAGGTGCTAATGAGCAGCCAGCCCGCCTTTGTCCCAATAACAATGGAGGCAGCGAGCGTGACCCGAATCCTCCACCCGACTTTCGCTCGGCTCTTTGTAATTGAACGCGGCGCTCCGTCACCGACGCTCACCTCAGAGGCGCGTGTTGATGGATGGTGGTGCGCGGTGCCGTTCCAGCTCTGATATTTATGACGTGGAGAAGATGCGACGCTTTTTAAATCATAAATTCGCCGTCGACGTGCTCGACCTCAGACTTGGAAACGGCATCAGAGCTGGAACCAAACGGAACCGACCCGGGGCCAGGACTTCATGGTTCCTGTTCCAAACTGTATGACCTGAACTTATAGAACGGTTCCAGATCAGACTTCGGCTTCGTAAAGCAGTTTAAAGTTCTGGAACCTCCGCAGTGTCCGTATGACGTGCCACAGTACGGTCCTCAACGATGATTTATATCACGCCATTCAGCGTTTTTTTTATTTATTTATTTTTAACTAATATTTTTGAATTTAATGATTTAGTTTATAAATCTGGTTCACGTTACGGATTTAGGGACCAAAATCAGAGATTGCGAACATTTTGCGAGAGCGTTAAATAAAGAATACAGAACGCCTGATACAATAATAATACCACGAAACAATAATTCTATTTAAAATTAATAATACACTTTATACGTTACGTATTTACAAGTTTTGCGCAAAAGTTTGATTTAAAGCAACATTAAAGAACAAAATCGACAGGAATTCACGTTTTTGTCACATTTCGGTTTAATTTACTAAATTTAAAGCATTGTATTAGAATGAATAGACGTGACATCACAAATATTGTATTTTTAAAACCGTAGTTGTTTTAAAAGATGATTACGTGAATTTAAAATAATCTAGAATTTCGATACCGTATATAAAAATTCAAAGACACTGTTCGGTAATTGAAATGTTATTTTGTTTTAAATTATAATTCTTTTTTATTTTTCGTATGCGGCCACGGAATATTAGACTTGATTTGTAACATATGAAAAGACTTTTATTTTGGCCGTGGGTCTGCGTTGTTTTTGGTGAACATTACCAAACGTAGTGATTGGGATAACGTAACCATCTGCTGTACGTAAATATTACAGCGAGGTCACGCGGACTTCCTCAGGAAACATAAACACACACTGAGCTCCGAAACAAATAACGGCGTCCCCCGCTGGTTACAACAACACACTGCTGTCCCCACCAACCAGGAGGCGACGCAACCGAACGCACTCAGCGCCGATCGTTCAAATCCAAATAAATCATTTAGAACGCAAAATACCTCCACCAATCAGCACGCAGGTACGGCGGACGCACAGTCGGAGTGCGATTCTTATTCTGCTATAAACCAAAAATTCATTTAGTTAATATTTTGGATCATTTTTAGTTCAATAAAACAAACAAAAAAAACTTAACTAAATAAAAGAAATAAAAAATGAAGAAAATTTAAAAAAATCGATTCCTCGATAAATTATTATGTTAAAATGTATAAACAACTTATTAAAAGATTTTATCGATTATGGGAGATTCTATTTTAATTATATTCTAAACTTTTAATCTTATATCTGTCGTTGATTTATTTTAATTAATTAAAAAAAGTTACAAAAAAATGCATCTTATGTAAACAATTCTGATTATAAAGTCTTTAAATGATTTAATTAGGAAATGAATTTCGATCTTTAACCGTTCTGCGTTTCTTATTTGAGCGAAAGTGAATCAAATGTTTAAATCCTGTATTAAAACAAATGCCGTTTATTAAAATTAAAGTGACGAGGTGACGAGAGGATAGAACGGAGATCCGTCAGTGTCCTGTTTTAATAGAGCAGAGGAACGTGGGACGTCCACACGTAGTGTTCCTACGATTTTAACGTTAGAACTGAGCTTATGACATCACAGTTCGCCCTTTTAAATGTAAAAACCCAAACGGCAGACGTCCCCCACCGAACTCTACAGTGAGGAATTGGTTTTACTTAAAAACAAAAGAAACATTTGTGTATTTACTGTTTAATTCTTTAATTCAGTCGTTTAGTTTTTGCTGACGTTAAATCGCTGAATTAAAAAGGCACGGAATTTAAAAATGAGCCGAAAATTGTATAAGAAACGGTTTTAAAAACGGGCCACGCGTGTGATGTGATGGCGTTTTGCGGTTTGGAAACGTCAGGTGGACGTGAAGTGACGGGTGCCGTTTGAAAGCGTTCCGCCCCCGCCGGTTCCTTTTCCAAAGGCAGCACGTTTTGAACGGACGTGGGCGCGGCGCGGCACCGAGGGGTTAACCCAACCTTGTCGTGACTGCCTCTCGCCGCGTTCTGCTCCCGTGAGCATCAGCACTGATTTGCGGCGAGGCGGGCGTGAGGGTGAAGTGCTCTTAGCGAGCGTGCGTTTGGATGGAGTGGGCCGAGCCGGGGCGAGTGGAGGCACGCGATGCACTCGGGACACGCACCACCACCACCAACACCACCACGATGCGCGCGCAGCCTGCCGTCCACCCCCCAAACCCCCCCAAACCCCTGACCTCGGCGTTAATTAGCCGTGTTGTATTATTGACATGCTCGTTACAGGCTGGCGTGGCGCAGCGGCTTCGTTACGCCGTCCCACTGACTGCGCAGACTTAAAACTAAACTAGGTCACGAAACGTGCAAATCGGTGGGAGTCGTCGCCGGCGCGGGCCAATCCCGGCGCAGATCCCCGGCTCTGCAGATGTAGGGTGACCAATCAGATTTGGAGGGCTTGAATTAAATTGGGGCAGCTCGCGGGGCGGCGCGGTGCGGCGCGCTGTAGTAAGTTGACGTGAAGCCAACCCAGCGGCGCCTCTGCTCACTGATTTAATCAGCCTCCTAAAGAGCGGCCGCTCGGCGCCATCACCCAATCCGCATTCGCTCCGTAACGCAACTCGCAAGCCGCAGCTAAACGCCTCGCAGGGGAGCCGCCCGCACCGGCCGCCGCCGCCGGGTCCTCGCAACAAAGAACAGGGAGCAGGAATTCATCTCCAAAAATAATTCCAATAAAATTAGAACCTGCGTTTATTATACGCGAACGCAAAATTCACTCGAGAGAAAATTATTAAACAACAAAGGATTTTAAATGAACAAAATTTCAATGTATTTTTGTTCTTCTTTAGTTCAAGTTCTGTTTGAATATCAGACCCAAATCCATGGTGACCAGCGGATTCATGCAGGTGGATTTAAACCTGATGATTTGTTGCTTTAGTCGCTGTTTTCGCGGCATTATTTTAGCGACTGTACAATTTTTAATTAATTAATTAATGTTTTTACCCAAACCGGCGTCATGACCTTCGTTTTTGTTCGTTTTAACTCTCCCCGTGTTTGATTGGTTCTGCTTTAAATAAATAATAATGACGGGCAGCCGGCCGAACGTTTAGACCCTCATTCAGAACTTTTAGGTGGTCGCTCCAGCGTGGCCGTGGCTCTAAACTCTGTTCCGTGATCAGGTTTCGGATTCTGGAACCGTATTAACAATGTTGAGCGTTCAGGTGGTGGGGCACAGGGAGGACATGAGGGTGGAGGTGGTTGCTCCGAACAACGATCCTCTGCGGTGAACCCAAAACATTTATGTCCACGACTTTCTTCATCGCGCTTACCAGATCTGTCATTTTGAAGCGTTTGGAACCTTCTGCATGGGGCAGAGGTTCCTGTGGTTTCACCTTAAACCATTATCTAACCTGCCAGAGCTTATGAGGCTGTTCTAATGACTCATTAGTTGAAGACAGCATCTCCATTGGGACATGATTAATTAGTACCCAGAGTTTTAATATTAATATCCAGGAGATACAAGCGACGCTGCCGTTGGAGGAACCGTTGGAGGAACCGTTGGAGGAACCATTGGATTAAGTAATTATTTAGTAGCTGGAGTTTTAATATCCAGGAGATACGGGAAAAAAAAAACATTTAAAGATGAATAAATAAATCTTTGTTGTTATTTCTAGGTTGCGCGTTGTACGTGGTGGTGTGTGAGCCGCGGCGCTCCGTCCGTCGTTTGTTTTCTCTGTACCCTCTCAGACGGTCATGCGGCGTCGCCGGCGGAGGAACGGCGGCACACTAAACATGCTGACGCACAGATGTGAGCCAGATGTTCCCCTCGCGCTGCTGGCTTTACGGACCTGTTCATTCTGCTCTGAAACGAGGTGGAACCGGCGGCGCTTCTGCGGCGCGGCGTGAACGTCGCCGTCTCCCACGCTCTGCAGCACGTTTTAATATCTGCCATTTTTATTAAATCCCCGTCAGGTCCGGCTTCTGTACGCAGTCGTCCTCTCACCGCTGCGTTGACCTCACTGTGTGTGTGTGTCTGTCTGTCTGTGTATATGTGTGTGTGTATACATGTATATGTATGTGTGTGTGTGTGTGTGTCTAGTTGTCTGTCTGTGTGTATATATGTGTGTGTGTCTGTATGTATGTCTATATGTATGTGTGTGTCTGTATCTGTGTATATGTGTATGTGTGTGTCTTTATGTGTGTGTCTGTCTGTCTCTGTGTGTGTATGTGTGTCTCTGTGTGTGTGTCTGTATGAATGTGTGTGTGTAAATGTATGTGTGTGTGTCTGTGTGTGTGTGTAAATGTATGTGTGTGTGTTTGTGTCTGTCTCTGTGTGTGTGTCTGTGTGTGTGTCTGTCTGTATGAATGTGTGTGTATAAATGTGTGTGTGTGTGTCTGTCT